>QQSR01000122.1:0-58378 GCA_003664465.1 Trichophyton mentagrophytes
CCCCCTCCCTCCGTTTCCCCCCAGCCCGGGTGCGGGGCGGGCTGGGTTGCCAATCCGGGGAGTGGCATGAACCGTTAGGCCCCCCCGGCCGCCATCCAGAAAGGGGTCGGGGGGGCGCGGGCGGGGTCCCAGTGGCCGGGTGGATTTTCTCCCTGCTGGTGGTTTTGTTTTCTTTTTTTTGTTTTTTTCTTTTTTTTTTTTTTTTTTTTTTTTTTTTTTTTTTTTTTTTTTTTTTTTTTTTTTTCCTTTATTATTCCTCGCCTTCTTCCTTTTTTTCTAGATCGGCTCGACCATTAACTATGTACTTATTTTACTACTTACGCATGCTCACCAGCCCTCCAAACGTGGCCGGCATCACACGAGAGGACTGACCAGCAGACAGAAAAAAAAGTGGAATGCAAAGAAAAGAAAAACACAAGACGGAATAAACAACGAACTACGGAGCCACTGTTCCGCCTTAACTTGCTTGCCCTTTTTGCTTGTTTTATTTACTTTCTTTTTTGATTCTCCATCCGGTCTCTTCCACCGGCTGGGTACGAACTGCTGCCCTACCTTAGCCGGGCGGTGCATGTGTATCCCCATATCCCCATCAGAACGGATGCATCCGTACCAATCACTTGCATCCGGCGATCAGCGAATCGAGTCGGGGAACGTCCGAGCGAAGAAAGAAAAGCAAGACTAGAAAATAACAAATGTTTTCCGTCGGTTCGGGGGGGGTTGGCGCGAGATGTTGGGCGTGTTATCAATCAACCAATTTGCTTCCTCTCGCTTAATGATCTTTCTTATCTGATCTTCTCATCATGTCTGGTCCTCGTCTTGGTTACATACCTCGCTTTGGCCTGGGTCTTCTTCATTCCTTTTTTCTTTCCCCAAGCTTGGTATTTATTATATATTAATTGTCTTGCCGCTGCAGCCTGGGACCTTTTTTCATATTGGTTGACACTTGCATCGTCCCCTTGCTTGCCAAAGCAGTTGTTTGTATGCTTAGATAGATAGCTTCAGGGTTAGTTATCCTCACTAGTTAGCTAGGTTGCACGGCCGGCCTTTGATAGCAGCCTCGTAACCATGATAACCAATCCCCATATACTCACTCTCCTTTGCTTGAAACAACGTCTATCCCATCCTTCTCCTTAAATATCACATCAGCCCAGGTACTCCGTACGAGAGAGTAAAATGATGAAAGCGGGCTCATCTCCGTCCACGTGACAACCCGCTGCGCCACAAAACCGCCAAGCCTCGTCGTCTTAGCTAAGCCACAGCTTGGGCGCTTCTTTCGACCTCAAAACCTGCCCAGGCTAAAACCGTCGTCGATGAGCTAAAGAGCCTCTTTCTGCTTCCCACCTCCCGCTGGACGTTTTGAGATACCATCTTCCGCGATAGAGACATAGAACAAGCCTGTGGTCTTGCTAATTAGCCCTCATTGGCCTCGACGCATCGTTGCCAGTACTGTACCACCTTCGTTTCCCTCGACAGCAACTTCCGTACCGACACGCAACCAGTCACTGCCCCGCTGAAGAACGGACGCCCTTTTATCGGCCTGTCCTTTTACCTTGGCTATACGCCGGATACACCTCGAATCGCATCGTTTGCGCTCTGTCGAGTTCGATTTAATACCTTGCTACCAGCTGCGACAGTTCAATAACCATGTCTTGGGCCGGTACGTTGATGATAGACGGGCTCCATAGGCTTCCGCCTACTCTTTGGGACTCAGAGTATGGCCCCGGATATATTCACGACCAATGCTGATGCGGGTTGTTCTTCTAGGCTTCAAGAAAAATGTCAACCGGGCGACGACCCAGGTGATGATGAAGACTGGTATGTAGGCGAGGCTTCTGCATTTTGCTTTGGACGCTTGTTGGACGAGGCTGACTCCTTGGTATCACATTAAAGGCCATGTTGAGAAGACGAATGATCGCGACTATGAGATTGAAGAAAGAAGATATCGCACAATGGAATCTGCTGCAAACAGACTACAGAAGGAAGCAAAGGGATACCTGGACTCGTTACGAGGTAAATAGCCATGGAGTATTCTTCTTAAAGAATAAGCTGCTAACCAGGTTGACAGCCATGACTGCGTCTCAAATGCGAATTGCGGAGACTATTGATGCTTTCTACGGCGATGCCGGAGCTAAGGACGGCGTGAGCAGAAGCTACAAACAGGCCGTTGAAGATCTAGATGCAGAGACAATAAAGGCACTCGATGGACCCTACAGGTTCGCTCCATTGCCACCCATGCACCTCATCAATCAGATCAGATATGCTAACAGTACTCCCTTAGAACGACCGTCCTCGACCCTATTTCTCGTTTCTGCGCATACTTCCCTGATATCAACGAATGTATCAAGAAACGTAACCACAAACTTCTAGACTACGACTCCATGCGAGCTAAAGTCAAGAAACTCGTGGAAAAGCCCGACAAGGATGCGTCCAAGCTACCGCGTGCCGAAAAGGACGCTGAAATGGCTAAACAGGCTTATGATCAATTAAACGAACAGCTATACAACGAGCTACCGCAGCTTATTGATCTGCGTGTCCCATACCTCGACCCATCTTTTGAGGCTCTTGTCAAGATCCAGCTCCGCTTCTGCGCCGAGGCGTACAGCCGCATGGCCCAGGTCCAGCAGTACCTTGACTCAGACACAAGAGAGGAGTATGCATCTGGCAACCTAGACAATAAGGTTGAACAGGTACTGCAGGAGATCAGAGATTTAAGCATTGCCGGCACCGTTTGATCAGGGCCAGCGGTTCTTCGTCCCTGGTTCTGGTTTCCGGTTTCTTCCCTCTGGTTTGTCACATGAAGTCATGTTTTTAGCGTGTTTTCAATATACATCAAGTATAATATTCCACCCCAATTCCTCCCTTCTTCTTCCGCCTTGCGCTTCGCTTCAATTCATTTCCTTTTTTTCACGCTTTCTCTGCTAGGGCTGCAGGGCGGGAATAATGTAGGAATATATATAGACAGCTCAGCTAGCTCTGTAAGGGTATAACTCCGCACCCCTTGCTACATGAAACGACTGCATCAGCCTACTTCCGATCCATGCTCCGGCGTTCAGTCCTCTTAAACGGTCCAAAAGAAAAAAAAAAAAGTCAACCAACCATCCAGCTGTTTCGTCTCATCCCGGTCTGGCTTGACTTTTGATACGATGGCCACAGACCCCGAGGGCGTCTAATTCATAAAAACTTTTCAAACTCTCCTGATCTTACCAGCAATATCCTGTCAAAAAGTTCGATGGCACTAGACCCCGAGAGGAAACTGCATACGTGTTGTGCTCGCTTTTACATGGGAAGTTTTCTCTCTCAAGGTGCTCTCTTTACGTATATCCATGTCATATGGCGATGGATTGCGCTTTGGACCTCAGACTGCAGAGTGAGCATGCTTCCCTGCTCGGCGGCTAAAGCAAATTAAGGCTTGTCCGTGCCGTCTCAAGCTGGAGACCCGTTTAGGCGGGTATCAGCAGCGACCTGCCGTTACTTGCATCGTGTATCGGACATAGTTACCTATTCCTTCGACTGAGCGTCTTTGGGTTTCGGATGAAGGTCTCATTGAGCATCAAATGTCATGGATGGGACAAGTGATGTTCCTGTGCTATGGATATATCCTTAAGTATTATCAAGCAACTCAGCCATTGTATAAATAGAAAATGAGAATCAGCCCACAAGTATGCTTACATAGTATATACTCTCTACCTTCCTGATAGGCAGAGAGTTGCACAAGGGCTTAACTTAATGGCTCGACCTTGTATCGTAGATTCACCTCTGAGAGGATACCAGTTGATGGGTAGTCGCGGAATAAAGCTTGCTTGTTTATGCAAGATACATGCTTGTCATCCCGTATACATATGGAAAACGCCCCTCCATAGGTATGTACAATGTATGGATGTACATAATGTACATCCTGTTCCCTGCAGATACGGTATATCTCATTGATAAGCACATCCAATATTATCAGGCGCATGCTCTCGCATACTCCGAATGTGCGCGCCTTGTATCAGGAAGAAAGGGATCCTCATCCACGAACCGCCCCGGTGGCCCGACGCACTCACATATAACAGTGATAATACCCGGTCCAGAACCAAGGACAGGGCCCTCATCCTCACCAAGAAGCCCTCGAGGAACCCCCTTGCATCGCTTATTTATGCGAATGAATATCTCACGTGATTGGTAGATCTCAAGGGGATGATAGCCAGGAGCAGCCCTGAAAGAAATGGCCCGTGAGGGATAAGATCCCATGCTCGAAGGCGTCTCCTGGCGCCCTCGTTCAAAGGGGGGGCCCCAATATTGCCTGCGCTGTCCAGTTGGAAGTTTGCCATTCCGTCCGAGCACCTTCGCAGCCCCGAGACCCCCCGGTACCTGCCAGTCACTCAGTTGAGAGCCCGCCATTCCCTTCAGCAGCTAAGCGAGTTCTTTGGCTCATTCATCTAAACCTGAGACGTTGTTCGTGCAATTTCTCTTGGTTAATATCGTGCCAACACAGTATCCAAACCCAACTGCATCATGCAATGGGTTGCGATATGGGCGAATAGGGGTGTTTTATGCAGCAGCATATAAACAGTAAAAGGCCCGTGCGTCTGAAGAACAAAAACGGCCCTTTGGACAAGATACTAAGTACATCGCCATCTTGACCGAAACAATGCAGCTTGAAACAAGGAAGCTCTGGGTCCAGTCCGGCTCAGAAATAGGCGGTGGGGTGGAAGCGAGCGTAGCAGCTTCTTGTCTTCTGCTGGACAGTAGTTAATAGCCGTTTTATCGCCTCCTCCTTGGGCGAGGGGAGAAGCTGATGCCGGGGTAGCCTCTCTCGCCTCCGCCCTCTCAGGCAGCCACAGCACGTATACCATTCACTGGCAAGGACTCACGGTCGAACTCGGATAGCGGCATCACGGGAGGGTATATGTGTAGCCGTCGTTTCTCCAAATACTCCGTATTAATAATACCGGGCGAGGCGAAGCGGCCGTTCATGCTAAGACAGCTAATTATTATTAGCTATATCGAGTCGATACTTAGTTAACTATTTCATCACCGCTCGTCCGTTCCCGAGAAGTTAATCCCGACTTTTAGCTGCGAGCATAAGACAGGCCATGGCATATTAGTGACGTTTTGTGCTTGCGTGGCTAGCCCGCTAGACTCATCGACCTGACCAGATCCTGTCGCTGCGTCCGCGGTTGATACAAGAGCGATCTAATATAGCCTGGGAAGCGGCTCTGCTGGCGCTAAACCGTAACAGGCAACTCGCAACTCGTCCTGAAGCCACTCTTCCCCCCTGGCCAAAGTGTTAGGTAAAAGTGCCTTGTGGATGATAACAGAGTGAGCTTGTTGGGATGCCGGAGTGATGGCCGTTCTGTGTTGGCTTGGGAAAGTCAATTAGATGAAAGGCCATAACCTTGTCCGCCGAAGGGGGTTCTGGAAGAGGCCTGTCTGTATTTACGGGGGGGTGGACTTGGTAGAAGCTGGAGAAGGATTCAGCCGGATCGACGACGATCGGTGTTTGAAAGGAAGATTAGCTAGATTGAATTGGGATATCGTTGATTCATAGATAAAAAAACAGGCCAAATCTATTCGTACATTGTTCATTAAGAGCGTAGCTTTTGAAGTAAACGAAGCAAGCAAACAAGTAGCGCATGTAAACACTTACAGCAGTACAAAAGAGAAATAGATATGAGTCAAACGAATGGGAAAAAATATAAGGGATAGAAGTAAAACAAGGCACACACACGCATGGTTGAGTTGGCAGCGGCAGTCGACATCATGAGGAAGAGTCGTCATTCTTCTCTCGATCAGTTTTTTTTGGAATCTCTCATTGCAGGATGCAGAGTAACTTTCATTCGTTGCAGGACAGGTATACCGGAAGAGAAACACTGGTCAAGGGGTATTCCTGTAATTTGACAATCCGCAGGGGGGGAAGATTTGTTCGATTGGCTTGGATAATCCACGATTAACGCTCGGGAGGTGTCCAAACCACTCGGTTAACGGGATCAGATCAAGGCACCGTCCAAGCGGAAGGCAGATAAAACAAAAAAATAATAAAAAAGAAAACAAATAAAAACAAGAATAACAAGTAGTTAAGGAGAAAGAAAAAGCAAGCAAAAAACAAGGTAAACTGGCAATTTTAAGGCAATACAGCGAGTCCATGAGAAAAAAAAAAAGTTTTTGCTAAATGATCAGATTTGCCTCCCACGCGATTTTTTAGACCAAGAGGAAGAGACACGGTCTCGTCAGGATTCCTCTTCCAGTAGCATAAAAGGAAATTTTTTGGGAATGGGAACAAGGGCTGTTCCTGCTGGGGGTGGGGGGGAATATTGGCCGTTAAATCTCCGAAAAAAAGGGCACATGCTCCGTGGGTAGATAGGTGTGTGTCTAGGGGGCGGTGAGAATCCGGACAGTAGGATAGATTCCAAGTCGGATTGAGTCGGGCTGGGGATTCATGATTTCGTTCGGGAGATAGGCAGCGTGTGTGTGGTCTGGGAAAAAGACAAATCGAATAGCATAGCAGCAGGGAGGATTGAGAAAAGCAATAAAAAATAAAATAAAAACGAAACAATTGCGAACACCTTTGGTCACGTTCTCGCATCAAGTCATTGTATATATATGACTTGGGGAGGGTTCATTGGGAAAATAAATGTCTCGCTCGACCTCGTTACTCCTTTTTATATCGTATGCAATCCACCACAGTTCGTTCAGCTGCAAGGGGGGGAAGCGCACAAAGCATCATTGATATCATCATCATGATACGTGTGCCCTCTGCGTGTCGCTATGACCCTTTATCCTCCCCTGGGCTAGTATCGGGCTGTTCAGGTGAAATTCGTTCCCGGTTACCAGGCGATTCCGGTTTTGATGGGCCGGAAGGCGTTGTTGTGGCTGCTGAGGCTGCGGTATCCGGTCGTTGGCCACTGCTGCCAGCTGAAGCTTCTGTCTGTCCGTGACGGGCTTCCTGGGCTGGTCTGTTCAGGTCTCTTGACTCGACAATCATGGGAGATTCCTGGAGAATCCTGCCGCCTTCTGTTCGCGGGAGCAGTGGCTGTTGGGGTCGCTGCCCTCTTTGGACTTGTATGTCCTGTGTTTGAGATGGAGGAGTTTCGGTCCCATGATACTGTACACTCATTGGGGTTGGAGGGTCGGGTTCACGCATTTGCTCTGGAGGCGCTCGCTGGCCCATTGCAGGGGAGTACGGCGGTGCCTGTGACGTGCCGGGAGAAACTGCGGGTAAACCCGCTGCTGCATAGCCGGGTCTGGGCGTCGTATTGTTCGGTTGTTGAGAGGCAGAGTGAGCCTGGGATCGGGATTCCTCAGCTATCCTGCGGCGCTGCATTTCGGCCTTGCTTGGTCGTCCCCGTTTACGAGGAGTGTCTCCACGAGGAGGGTCAGGGGCACGAGGAATCGGCACACCAGTACGAACCTCGGAGATTGAGTATCGTGTGGTATCAGAAGCATGGGGTTTTGGCTGGATGGCACGGGGAGCAGAAGCCAGCGGCCGTTCTCCAGACGGCGCAGGTCGTTTTCGCATTATCGGAGACATCTGCAGCGGAGCAGGCGGGCCTGGAATGCTCTGTCTGTACTGGCTCGCATATTCCTGCTCCATGCGATAGAACGCGGTCTGGCAGGAGCTAAGTGATCGGCCTAGATGTATAACAGTCAACAAAACCGCTGTTATGACAGGAGCGCAGAGTGAATAAATGCGAGTTCATCTCCATCCATGCATTTCAGCATGTATTAAGACTGGTCCGAAGAGGGGGGAATTGAACTGGAGTAAAGCAAAAACAAAGAGAGAGAGAGAGAGAGAGAGGTCATTTTCTTTACCCGGCGGAAGTGGTATCTCCATCCAACTTGGGGCAATGCGGTTCTCTCTGATGATACTGAAGAGGTATGCAGAGGAGATGCCTGCTTTCTTCAATATCTCCGTGAGAAGAAAGTTCTATAAAGAGAGATAAGCAAGAAAAAGAAAGAAGTTAGCTAAATTGGACATTTGAAAAAAAGGGGGAATATATATATATATATATATTGGGGGTATGAAGGGTAGGGAGTGATATCAGTACCCTCTCCTCCTCCGTCCATAGTTTATCCTGTTGATGGGACATATCCAGCTGGTGGTCATGTACAGTGCGAAACGGTAACGTAACGAATGCGCATATGTTGGAGAGTTCATATAAGAAATAGAATAATAAAAAGAAGAAGATAGAGAGAAAGGAGAGTCGTCAGCGAAGCTCGCAAAAGTGTCTGTAGACCGAAGAGACGGCGACGGGAAGCTCCAGTAATTTAACCACGACAGGAACCGGCACTGCAGCCGCGGGAGAGAGAAGAGAGACTGGACTTGATCGGACGAGACGAGAGGCCGGCGCTACAGCTAGCGAGCTCCCTGCGATATAGAGTAGAAGAAACAAGAGTAGAGAAAGTGAAGTTTGGATTCTTGATGGTAAACAACAGGCCAGGCACAGAGAGAGAGAGAGAGAGAGAGAGAGAGAGAGAGAGATCCAACCAACGGACGGGCAATGTAAACAACCCCACACAGCAGCTCCAGGACGTGGGGGAGCGCAGGAAGAAGCAGAATCCCGGGCGCTGGCGATGGTTCAAGCAGGATGAAGCCGATTTCTGTCTGTCTGGATGATCTCTCTCTCTTGTTCTTCCGGTCAGTCAATCTGTCGGTCAGTGTCTCTCTGTGGTCGGTAGAATCAGTGGCGGCGCGCGAGCCCACGCGAATTGGCCGAGCAGCCAAAGTAACAACAACAGCCTGTAGCAAATAATAGAAACGAACGGAAGCGTGAGCGCAGGAGTCGCCACACGCAATTGAAACTCTCCCCGGGACGGCAGCGAAGGAGGCAGAGCGAGAAGGATGCAGACAGTGCTCGGTGAGTATGTGAGTATGTGAGTATGTGTGAGTGAGTGTGTTGTGTACAGCGGAAATATAAGTACGGGCGACCAGACTGGATTAATGTTGTTGGTACAAGGATGATACTTTTAGCCACGAGGACGGTCGTAGTTGTCACCCATCGAGCTTTTGGGGGAGGGGGGGGGGGAGGATTTTGGGTGAAGCAAGCAGGAAAAAAGAACAAAAAAGACAGCAGCAGCAGAATTAGAGCGTAAGGGAAAAAGAGAAGAAGAAGAAGAAGAAGCTCGTATTTTTTAATTCATTCGTAGGACAGATGGGATGTGTTTGGGGGTGTGCGACAAAGAAGGTGGTCAATTTCGCATTGATGTCTCTTTTGCCGGGCAGAGCAAGGTAAGTAGAGCGAGTAGACAGAGAAATCAACAATGAACACACACGGCGAGGGATGAATATGCGACTTTGTTATTCCGGTAACATCAAGGAGAGACTTGAAACGAGCGATAAGAAGGCGAACAGAGGGAAACCAGGGGCAGAGAGCAAAGGGAAGAAGGGGGGATGAGGAGGGCTAGGGCCGAAGCGCCGGGCCAAAAGAAGGGAAGAAAAGAGAGAGAGACAAGACAGGAGAGAGACCGAGAGAGAGAGAAAGTAAGAGAAGAAGAAGAAGAAGAAGAAGAAGGAGAAGGAGAAGGAGAAGAAGAAGAAGAGAGAGGGAGATATGTTGGTGATGATGATGGAGGTTGGAAAGTCCGCCGAAGAGACCAACAACAAAAGAAAAAGAAGGTTGATTTTTTATGGGGATCAATCAAGGGAAAGAGAAAAAATAAAAATAAAAATAAAAATAAAAATAAAAAAAAAGGTACTCGAAGGTACCGCAGCGGTCACGGCAATTACCGTATAAATAACCAGGAGGGCCCTTTTTGCCCTTTTTGAGTTCGTTCGGGGGGAGAAAGAGAGCAGGAATAAGGACTGAAGCCTGCAGGTACAAGAGCCCCGGGCGAGGCGGCCATACAAGATGAAAGTACCCTCTCTCCTCCTCTCCTCTCTCCTCCTCTCTCCTCCCCTGTGGGTACGGGTACGCTCTTCATGCAAGAGATGAATCCAAAACTCGCCAGGCTAGCCCGTTGCAGGCATTCAGGCCAGGAGAGGAGTTGCTTTCGGGATTTATTTCGAGCAGCGAGCAACCAATCAGTGCCGGCGGAAAATCCAATAGACGGGCCAGCAAGGCTTGAAACACCACTTTATTTTAGTCTGGCTTGGGACTGGACCTTCTTGTCGCAAGGGAAAGGGAGGGAAAAAAAAAAAGAGATGTCGATATTTTGGCCATACAAGTTACTCCGTCGTAACTTATTTCCTTTAGTCTTAGAGGAGTTGCTGTTCGTCGCATGCAGGCTGCACAGGGGAGGATCCAACGAGGATGGATGTTGATTAGCCTGCTTAGAATAGAATATCACTCCGAAGGGCTGGTCTGCCACTGTTCCTTTTCTTTCTTTTTTCTTCTCTCTTTTCCTTTCTTCTTCTTCTTTTTTTTTTTTCAATTCCTTCTTATTCTGCTTCTTCTTCTGTCGTTTCCTCCCGACTCTGAGGAACGTCCGGAGTAGTTACGGGATAGGACACCCAGTAACAATCCTTCCATGCAGCTCCCACAGTGATACCGACGCCGGGTGCCAGAGACAGAAACCAGGGAGTGGAGCTGGCCAGAGGGAAACATGCAGAGCTGTACGGAGTAAGGAGTCAGTCATACTTAGATAAACACCAGTAGGACTCCGTCGTTGCAGTGAGCTGGCTAGCTGGTTGGCCCTTCATCGCCTTGCTTTCCTGTTCCCACCTGCTATCAAGCACCGTCTAAGTATTTCCCGTGAGCATTGCTCCGTGGCAAATGATAGTCCGGTGAAGGGCTGGCAAACTTATGTAAGTATGTATATATACAGCTGCTGGGGCCAAAACCTTAGCCGTTTTGTTCGACGTGCACAGGGAGGAGCGAGGTGTGCACCCCTTCAGAAAAGTTATGTGCAAGTATAATGTATTTTTTGTTTTCCTCGGTCGATAGTTGGCTGGAAAGCTTGAGGGCCGGGAGACTGACCTTAGAACCAGCGATCATATAGCTCTTTATGGTTTGCCCTGTGTTAATTGGGCCAATGTTGCCCAGGAACGAAACGCTCCAGGCGTCGCTTTGTCTAATAATGATTGGCCGTGGCTTCGTGAGAAGGTGTCCCTGTGTGTGGATAACGTCGTTTTCTGTTTGGCTGTTTTTGGTGCCATGTAATGAAGTCACTCCTGTATTTCAAACGAAATCAAAAAGGGCCCTGAGACATGAGACATCTAGAAACAGGAGCAGCCCATAGTACATCCGTACTCTTACGCACATCCTTACGGAGTACATTCATCCATACCGAGCTCGTTCTGTGTAAAAAAAAAAAAAAAAAAGGCCGTCTGTTCTCGAAGTTTGGCAGACAAGCCTTGGTCGTACAGAGCGTCAACGAGGGAAGATTTGGAGCCCTTCGAGGAATTAAACCCATGCCAGCGAAGATGCGCGTTGCGTTGCTTTTCCAAAACCCCCTTCCCTTCCATCTTGCCTTTCTCTCCTCAGGTGATTTTGTCGGGTGATTACTCCGTACATTTTCTCCTATGGATAGGCATGACCATGATTCACACCTCGAGCAAGGCACTCGGTAGCGAGACAAGACACCGCTTGTTCCTCACAGGCAAGCAGATCATCGGCCCTGACTAAGTAGACTCAGTCGACTGCCTCGGCGCCACAAGCTCGCACACCCTCCCAAGGCTATTCTCGGTTTGCTTTGCCTGTCTGCCCATTCTGCTGAGCTGTTTAGGTTGGACTTCTCAACGGGAGATATGATGGGTCCGACGTGGAGAGGTACGGAAAGATCTGTAATTGGAGGGCAACACAGACGGGGAGGAACCATGTTGCAGGGGAGCTGGATGATTGGAGCCGCCCGCCCTCCCTTGCTGCTGCTGCTGCTGATGCTGCTGCGCAACCCACGAGAAACAAACAAAGAGACAGGCGGGCGGACAGGCGGACAGGAGGAGTCCAGCCGTGATGGAGATCGTTGGGTGCGCAGAATCAGGAGAGTTGCACCTGTATCCGTACGCCGGCGGTAACTTAATATAATAATATCATAACACGACTCTGAGAGCCGGCCACAGAGTAGTGAGCTTGTATCGACCTGGCCCCATCGCAATGGAGTCACTTGGCGGCATGAAGGTGGCTTCTCCTATGGAGTCCATCCAAGCTAGTTAGCGCGGTCCAGCCCACACGCTGAATCTCACTAGGGGGCGGCAGTGGTCCTCCGTACATCCTGCTTCTCGACGGCCTTCGACCTGCTGCCTATATCTCGTCTTGTCTTGTATATCTCTTGAATGGACGTTGAGATGGACGTTGGAGATGGAGAGGGGCCAAAGGGGAAGTTCTTCGACGCAACAGCCAATCACAGGTCAAGAAACTGAGCTCCGAAGGCGGGCCAATCATATTGACAAGTCGATTAACAGAGCAACCGTCATTGGCCACAGTCATATCTCAGAGTACTATGACGTCTATAAAGCTATAGCATAATTGTAGTTAAAATGCTCAACCGCGTAGATGCATATATCAAGCTAGAACGGATGCAGTCACTACATGGACAGATATCAGAAATCACGAATGAACTGTACCATTCCTATTATAACTATCTTACAGCACATCACATCACTTGACAAGCCCGCAGAACCTATTCCTCCACTTCTCTCACATCCTCTTTGACATATACACTCTTCTTCTTCTTGGGACATGAAATTTAGCGGGATGATATCCACTGCGGCTCTTTGGATATGCCGTCGCTTATGGGCATCGTGTTGCGGATTATCCGACGATGAGGAAGTCGAGATTCCTACTTCCGTTCCGCATAGCAAGGAATGCGTCCAGTTAACATTAGACAAGTCGGAGGGCCACCTCGACCAGAACCACCTCCAGCAAGACCACCCACAGCAAGACCATCCTCAGCAAGACCATCCTCAGCAAGACCATCCTCAGCAAGACCATCTTCCACATGAAAGCCATATATTTAAAAATGAATCCAACCTTATGGAAGTTCAACCCGAACCAGAGATAGCTGAGCCACAGTCTCCAATCCACTCTCTCAGCGCCGACATACTGTACTACCTTGTAGTGTCCTTCCTGCCTCAGGTGGATACAGCCTCGCTTGCACTGACCTGCAAAGCCGCTTTCATAGCTGTGGATGGAACAAGGGTTCTACAAGAGTTGCGAGCCGAGCCTTCATATCGGATAAAGCTTCTGCAGCGGCTGGAACTGGAATTTCCAGACCACATCCTTTGCTATTCCTGTATAAAATTCCATCGCCGGTTACGGGGTATCTGGCACTCTCCGATACCTTGTGATTTTACCCGCGGAGAAATAACCTTTGGGAGGCTGAAAAGTCATGTTTTCTATAGGTATGCCAAGGAGATTTTGAATCATTATCGGTTTGGTCCACGGTACGGACGCAGTGAGCATGAGGTGTTACCCCAGACGCTATGTCCCATATTCGAACCAGATAATGACGTCAAGGGGGTAGATTGCATTGATATAAAGTGTGTTGACAAAGGGAGTGGTATCAACCTAAAATCTAGGCGGTACGTATGGGTGGAATATAACCTCTCAAATCCAGTATCAGAGAAAAGGGCAAAGTTCATGGCGTCGACAAGCTATCCCCATCTTTGGAGTTCTCGTGATATGGGAGATCATTTGATTGAGGAGCTTTCCCCCACGTGTTATAGGTGTGAATGGTGCGGCGCTGAGAGGGAATACTCTGTTATTCACCTCTGCGATAAACCTGGGTATGCTGCGATTCGAAGCACTCTATGGGAAAGTGTAGGCCAGTGTGAAAATACAGAGGAAGGGGTGTGGTATCACGTCTGCAAAGGTTTTTTTGTGAAAGACGAGAACCGCTATATCCCAATAAACCAGTGTGAATTAACACATTTGCATGACTTTGTCGATCGTGTCGCCCCTACCAATCGAGAGAGGCATTGGTACTGACATAGTGAGAATGCCCCTGTTCCGGACCCTCGATACAAAAGAATATCATGAAAAAAAAAAAAAAAAAAAAAAAAAAAAAAAAAAAAAAAAAAAAAAAAAAAAAAAAAAAAAAAAAAAAAAAAAAAAAAAAAAAAAAAAGAAAGAAAGAAAGAAAAGAAAAGAAAAGAAAAGAAAAAGAAAAACGTATCATCACATCGTCATCATGATATAGGCCTGTGTTACGTCGTAGAAGTCGACGGGCTGCCCCTGTTATTCCTATCCTCCGCCACGGCATAGTCACCGTCAATCGACAGCAAGCCCATGGCCCAAGAGATCGAGCTGCCCCGATGGACAGCGGTCCAGCGTCTATCATCACCGTGGTCTGGAACGACGCCCTCACGACTGCACACGTCGCTGGGGTCAAAGTCAAACACCATGCGCTGGTGCGGCGGGCCTCGACCGGCCTCAGCGGCCTTGATCCAGGAGGTCTCGCAGCCCCGAGCAATGGCGATCGGGGACTTGCTGCCGGTGATAATCGATATGTCACGTAGCATCGCCACCGTCCAGGCTCGCTGCGCCGGATCGACGTACTGCACGGCCGCGAAGAAGAGACAGACGGTGAGCTCGTGCAGCACCCCGGCGATGGTAACGTTTAGATTCGAGCTGGCACCCGCAGGCGGGCAAGGAGAAGAAGAAGAAGAAGAAGAAGAAGGGTACGCATAGTGGTCGTAAGGGATCCCGGCAGCCACACGACCGATGTTTTGCGCATATTGGGCTGTCCTCGGGGCGGCCACGACGGCAGCCATGGTTGCAGCGGGAGGCATGGAAGGGTGGAAGCGATGGAGGATAATACGGCCCATATAGTAGAGCCCCCAGATGCAGCCAATGATGTGGGTGCGGTACTGCAATGCAGGGCCAAACGGGCTTGTGATCAGGGGCGCGCCGTCCGGGGGCAACGGAGCAAAGGCCGGACCCATGGCCTGTTCGAAACGCTCGCAGGCAGCGAGGATGTCTTGCCACTCGGCCTCTGCCTGCGCCGTGCGGGTGTCCAGGTCCGTCTCGTCGCTGCTGCTGGCGGCGCTGGGGGATGCTGCTGCTGCTGCTGCTGCCCGCTGAGTCGGCCCAGCGCCCGGGGCAGCTGCGAATCCCGAGAACAGCTTGACGGGGCCCGCTGGCAGCATCCCGTACATGGGCGGGCTCTTTCCCTGATTTTCTCCTCTTGCACCTCCTCCTGATGGCCCTCCCGATGCTGCCGATGCTGCCGATGCTGCCGATGCTGGCTTGGGCGGCCCAGGGGCAGTGGCAGGAGGGAACATGTTGGGAGGCGGACGCCATTCGCCCCCGTTTACTTCCATGGCCTTGAGCTTGCGCTTTCTGTCCTTGACGCCAAAGGCCGAGATGCGAGCGAGCAGCAGCAGCAGATGGTCCATTGTCCCGTAGGCTGTCTGAATCCTGCCGACGGCCGAGCGTGGAGGAGTTTGTGCCCATCTTTCGTACGGGAGCCTGCAGCCATTAGTTATTCTGACTTGTTGGAATAGGGGGGGGGTTGAAATAAGGGGTGGAAAGCGGCTTGCTTACAATAAGGGGTTGCCGCTGATGAGGCTCTGGAAGAGATCCTGCTTGCAATAGTGCCAGTAGAGGTCGGTCCGGATGCGATGATCCTCGATATCCTTCGCCGTCAGCGGCTGATCAAACGCGGGCTCAGCGGGCAGCGCATCATAGTTGGCGTCTCTGCCCATGATCGCACTGACGAGATCGACGTCGATCTCCCGCTCGATCGGCGCATAGATATCGTTCTCGAAGAACGTATCCAGCCTGAAATCGCCCGCTCGAGTCCACGACTTCTCGCCGGCCACGGACTTTTGCTTCCTCGCCCGCGCTCTCATTGCTCGAATGCGTCTGGTCATGCTGCCAAAGTCGATTTCCCGGATCAGCTGCGATGCTCCCGCGACATGGCTGCACCACTTCGAGTGCTCGGCGGCGAGGACCTCGAAGAAGCCGAGCAGCAGGGTCGCTGCGAGAGTCGGTATCTGCTTCCTCCTGTGCGGCAGGCCGACGGCCTTGCTGATGCGCCGCAGGGCGAAATGATAGTGCCTGAATGCGGCCGTTGAGGACTGGCCGGTGGTGTAGGCGAGGTGGACGCTGCTCAGGGCCAGGATGGAGTGCAGCAGGCCGTGGTTCTCGAGGGCCAGGGTCGGCAGGGTATAGGTGAACAGGCTCTGCTGCTCGGTTGGCAGGAGAGAGAAGCTGAGCAAAGGGGCGATACTGTGCTTGCGTTCGAAGATGGATATGATGGTCCCGATGGAGCCTATGAAGTGAGAGAATAGTTTGGCGACCTCAGGGTCGATAAGGGGCGAAGTTAAGGGAGACGGGCGGTATGTGGCCAATAAATTATCATAATTCATATAACTCGCGAAGGGCGGATTAGATACTGCGAGAGCAGAGGAAGGGTAGTAGGGGCTGCCTTTGCCTGGCACTGCATAGCAGGCAGCAGTAGACGCAGCAGCAGCAGCAGCAGCAGAGGGAGCAGCAGGAAACTGTTCCAGCTCCTCGTCTGACTCGACATCATAATAGTCATCACTTTCTTCTCCAACATCGTGCATCACCAGGCTATGCTGCTGGCGGCATTGATTGGGGGCATCATTAGCATCAGGGGCAGGGGGAAACAGCAGGGCCTCCGTTGACTCCAACTTGGGCACCAGGGTAGCAGAAGAAGCAGAGTAAGTAGCAGCAGTGTAAGTAGTAGCAGTAGAAGTAGTAGAAGCAGCAGTAGCAGCAGTAGCAGTAGTAGTAGTAGTAGTAGAAACATGATCATGCCGAACATCTGGACGTAGAAACCTTTTAGTCAGTGCTACATTACTATGAATCGGTATGTGCCCATACATTCGGGTGTTGGCGAGACTATCGACGAAGGAGGATTGAATCCCTATCCTGTTAGCTTAGTTGGTCTTCTATGCGCTCAAAGAGAATAATAAAAATTGAAAAAAAAAGGAGGAGGAGATAGGGGGAGCATACTTGGAGTGAGAGCTGGGCCTGATATACGGCCGCTGCTTCATAGGGCTGCAACTGGGCTGTGTCTTCCCAGGCAGTGGTGTCCTCGTATGCATACTCCTGATGCGGATAGGGGGCTTCGGAGGACGGATAGCTGGCGGAGGAGGTAGAAGTGACGTAGTGCTGAGCCGAACCCGCCGCCGCAGTAGAGACGGCAGCGGCAGCAGAGGAAGTCGGTATGTACGAGCCGTCACTGTACGAGACCGAGTCCCAGGTGTACGGCGGCTGGTCCGGGTTGATGGCGGAGTGATGCTGCGTCGAGGCAGCATAGGGGTCTGCAGCAGACGAATAGGCCTGATGATGATGATGATGCTGATGATGATGATGCTGATGATGATGATGCCGGGACAGGTCGTCGTCCGGGTGAGCATGGTGATAGGACGGGCGAGGAGCGATGGGCAGCAGGGCCGGCCGCGAGGCAGAGGCGGCCTCGATGTGCTGCTGCATGGAATGGCCAAAGGCGCCGGCCATGATGGGCATGCCGGGCATGCCTCCCATGCCCTGGATCTGGCGGATGGGCCCGAGATGGGGGATGGGCCCGACGGGATGCCTGAAGACGACTCGCTGGCCGTAGCCCTCGCACTCTCGCTTGGATTTGATGCAATTGTTGCACCGGGGCTTCTCTTCGCCGCACTTGATGCGTCTCTTGCGGCAGGCTAGCAGCTGTCAGTAGATGTAGATATACAAGTATTTATATATATATGAAAGCTAGACTCACTGAGACAGCCGGTCTTTGTCCGTTTGCGAGGCCCCTTGGCCTTCTGAGCAGCGTCCTTGGAGGACTTCTCCTCTGCTGATTGCGGCGGACTGTCCATTCCCTTGAGACAGGCCTGGTCCATATCCATGTTGTTTGTATGTGTGTGTGTGTGTGTGTGTGTGTGTGTGTATATATATATATAAGGTGTATGTGGGTTGAGTATGTACGGGGGATGTGTGGGTGAGTGAGTATGGTCAGGAGCAGAGGACGGCCGGCAGCAAGATGCAGGTCGGATGCGAGGCAAAGCAGAAGAACGCTGGAGAATGCAAAGATGCCGGGCTAGTTATAGCAGGACAGAAACAGTCATGGCGACGCAAAGAAGCAACGGAGAGCCGACGGCATAGATAGATGTATATAGTGCACCGGCCGGCGGGGGGAAAGGCAGGGAGATATATATATAGTAAGATGCTATAACCAACGAACAAGCTTGATAGACCGTCGCAAAAGCAAAGAAAGGGCCTATCTTGGCGGGCTAGCCAGTGAGTTTTAAAAGGATAAGTCGAAGTAGAAGACAGACAGAGAGACAGACAGAGAGATAGATAGAGAGATAGATAGAGACGGAGGAGACAGAGAGCTCAGAGGGCAGCGGAAGGCCCATGAAACGCCCAGACAGGGAAGAAAGAGAAAAAGACAGGAAGAAGCAAACATAAAACCATAAAAAAAAAAAAAAAAAAAAAAAAAGACGACGGCGAGGAAGAAGCAAAGAAGCAAAGCAGCAGAGGCAGCGGAGGCAAGGCTAGCTCGCTGGATTAGCTGGCCTGTCACTGGCCGGGCAGCGGTCGAGATGGATGCTGGAGATGGAGCTGCACGCAGACGATATGCCTTCAACGTGGGCTTCCCATGGGGGGGAAGATCCGCCCCGGACAAGGATCTTTTCTTCTTCTGCTGCTTCTTCGTCTTTGCCGCTGGGAAAAAGTACCTAAGTTAAAGGGTAGGTTTATCTGTAGACGTCTTGCTGCCATCGCTCTGGATCGGCCTTGAACCGAGAAAGGGGGCCCAACGGGGGAGAGGCAAAAAAAGCAGAGACAGAGACAGAGAGAGACAGAAAGAGAGAGATGGCAGTCCGGGAAGGGGAAAAAAGCAAGGAAAGCAGGAGTAGAAGAAGAAGAAGGCCTGCAAAAGAGCTAGAGAGGGACCCCGGATGCTGGAGAGTCGATAAGGGGAAGAAGCAAAGAGAGGGTATGACAGAGCACGCGAGAAGGCAAAACCTGAAGAAGCGGACGAAGACGAAGATGCAGGCCTTGCCTTGACCTGCATGGACCAAGAGACAGAGAATAGAGGCAGAGAATAGAGAATAGAGAGAGAGAGAGAGAGAGAGAGGCAAGGCAAGGCTTCACCGGCCACTAACCCTCATCCAGGGGGGGGGGGGGGTTTGACAGAGGGAGATATCAAAAAAAGGACGAAAGTTGGGGAAGAAAAGAAAAGAAAAGGAAAACCAGCCTTTGAACCTTTTTCTCTTTTCTTCTTCTGCCTTTTTTTTTTTTCAATTCTTCGTGGAGATTGAGTTAAAGAGAGCGTAATCCGTATATACTTAGAAGTGTGTGCAAAAGCTGAAGGATATCAAACTCGACCGTCACGGCGGTTGACCCTGGCCGGCATCTCTATATCAGCGCCTGCTATCACCACCATGCATATAGCCTCTACTCTCAGTCAGTAGTGTAGTAGTAGTAGTAGTAGCAGCAGTCAGTATCTCAGGCTAAGATTATCTTGAGACAACGCACCCTGACCTCCGTCCGCCTGGCCAGCAGCCACTTTGCTTTTTCCCCTTTTTCCTTTTTTTTTTTTTTTTTTATACTTTGCCTTGATTGACTTCTTGCTCGCCCTCGTCCTCGACCGGAGAAAGGGCATAAGTATATAAAAACTAGCTCGGGACTAAGAGAGAGGCAGTAATCCCTGGCCCCAGAGAGAGAGAGAGAGAGAGAGAGAGAGGGCAGAAAAAGAAAGTAAGAAGTCTCCCAGAAGTCGCTGCTGGCTCCGACCCTTCTTGGCCCGTCTTCATGGCTGGCGGACGGCGACTGGACGGCCTTTTTTTAGTACCAACGTGGCCGAAACGGTTCTTACCAGCCAAAGGGGCAAAAGAAAAGAAAAGAAAAAAAATACGAGGACGAGATGTTGCAAGCTGTTAGTCGTAGTTAAGAGAAGTTAGAGAGAAGAAAGAAGAAGAGACATCAAGGCGAGGCAGCGCAGAGCTCCACGTCAAGGGGGGGGCTGGCTTTTCAGCCGCTGTGCCAGCTTGATATCAGCCATCACCATCACCATCACCATCACCATCACCATCACCAGCAACATCGGACATCAGACATCAGATGGACTGACTGACTGCGGGAATCGAAGAGAAGGCTGGCCAGGATACGCACGTATCTCATCTCCGTCCGGTGGCTGGCCCTGCTCTTGCGCCAGCTTCCTCCCCCCTAACGACTTACTCTCTGCGGAAGAGACAGGCCCCCATCCCTTGCCCTGTCCTCCACCCCAGCCCGTCCATCTCCCGGGGCGTTGCGTCTGCTGCTATATTTTAATATTTTAATATTTTATTTTTGACTCTCTCTTCTTGCTTTTTGGCTCGCTGATATGCTGTCGTTTCTTCTTCTTCGCCCGGCCTGTCAAGCTTTTTTACCAGACCAACTCGTCGGGTCCAGATCAGCACAGGAAGGATCGCGAGCGACGATGACGATGTCAGATAACTCATCTCCTCCTCCTTGGGGACGGATGAGGATGACACTTACTCAGGCGGAAGACGGAAGAAGCAAAGAGGCGGAGCGTCGAGGGCAGGGAGTAAACGGCGTCTACACCAGATGGCAATCCCCAGGCCCAGACTCATCCCTTCCAACGGCCTCTCTCTCTCTCTCTCTCTATAGCTACTTCTGCTATGCTAGAACGGCGTCTCCGGGGTGGCAACAGCCTTGGTCCTCCGTCCGGATCCCCTATCTCTTTCTTCTCTTTCTTCTTGTCCTTGTCTGTCTCTGCTGCTCCGGGTAAAAGTGGCATCCCGTCAACCTACACTCCCATCAGCTGATGACTTGCATACATCCATATTAGTTATTAAAAACCCACCAGCAGCTCTAACCAACTAACCACGAGCTAACCTAACAGCTAGTCTTGAGTCTAACCAGGCCCCAAGGGCAAAGAAACTTCACTCTCCATGTCCAATGTCCAGAAATAGAGCATGGGGGAGGACAGAAGAGTTGAAGCCCTTTTGCTTCTTCTTCTCCTTTCTTCTTTTGCACTTAGCTTGCGCCATCCAAGTGGAATGTATCAAGTGTAATATATGCATCTTTTCTCTCTGCTCTGACCAAAAGACCTGGCCTGGGCCTCTCCATCTTCACTGCTCTCTCTCTCTCCAGTCTTCTTCTAGCTATCTCAGTAACAAGTTTTGTGTCCCTCGAGTCTCCCTCTAGGCGCCGGCCTTCTCCTCCCTCTGCTTCATCCCTAACCCCTGACCATCTGGGCGTGGCCTCGTTTCTTTTTCTTCCCTTTCCCTTCACTCGGAGTCGGAGCAAGAGCCCTTACTGGGAGCTTGCCGCAGAGATAAGATGAAGATGGGCTCCAGAGATGGCCCTCTCTCTTCCTCCTGTTCGCCTTCCGTCCTCTGTCCCTCCGCTTCCCTTCCGCCCTCCGCAGAGTCACAGTCGAAGCCAGGCCAGGGGACGCCAACTGGTTCCCGCCCCCCCTCCCTTATCCTCCCTTATCCTCCCTTATTCCCCCCCCCCCCTATATCTTAAGTCTGCCTGGCTGCCTGGATGGGCCAGGCCAACAGTAACACTCCCGGCGTTTCGGGGTTTGCCTGGGGATGCATCAATTTTGTCTTTTTTTTTTTCCTCTTCCCAGCCTCAAAAAGGGCCTCGAACCGGGCAGAGCAACAGTCCTTTTTGGACAGGTTTATTTCACTTATCCCTCTTTTACTTATTATTCTTATTTTAACTAATAGTACAAGTTAATATGCTTTTTCATGCTTTTTTTTTTTTTTTTTTTCAAATCCTTCCCCCTTCATCTCTAACTCACTAACTTAACTATCCCACCCCCTTTTTCTTTTTTCTCCTTTTCACCTACCTTTGAGTGATTTCCCGTACCCTCGGGTAAAGATGAGAAAAAGCATCTGATAGTTAAAAAGAATAATAACTGCTAACTCTCTAACCTAGCTTGAATTCTTACCCTTAGCCTCCTGGCAGTGTTGTTGTTATTAAAAGGGCTTACTTACTGCTTGCTCTTACTCCCTAGAGCCTCAATCTCGTCGCCCAACTTTCATTTACACTCGCCGCTCTCTCTGCTAGGGGGGTCCGTCTTCTTCTTCTTCTTCTTCTTCTTCTGCTTGCTTCATATGAAAATTAGTTCAAATTACGCCTTTTCTCTATCCTGCTTAACCTTGTTTTCTGCTAGCTGCTTGTTGCGTCTTGCATCCTGAGGCAGAGACGAGACGAGATGAGATACATCAGGAGTGCCAGCTATAAACCATCCAGATACGGAGTAATAGCAACAACTAATACTAGATAACCTGCCATGTCATCTCCGGCCTTCACCATCCCATAGAGTAGATACCTCTCTCTCTCTCTCCTTTCTTTTTCCTCCTTTCTCTCTTCAGTTAATGCCTCGCCCTCGACAGAGTACATGTATGCCCGCCCGCTGCTCTCCCACATGTCATGTCCACGCTGCGCAAGGGCATGCGGATGCAGGGGAGGGGAGGGGGGAGGGGAGTCTCTCTTCTTCCTGTCTTTCTTCTCGTTTTTCTTCTTCTTCTTCTTCCTTCTTTTCTTCTTTTCTTCTTTTCTCTGCCCTCCGTCCACATGGCCAGCTAGGCAAATCCCCATCCCATCCTATGGAGTCTACTCCTTGTGTAACGCAACCGCCAAAACAATACGAGCTCTCTTCTGGCTGGCTGTACCCGATAGGCTCATCCCTAGAGCTCGCAAGGTTTGCTGTGTGTTGGTGGTGATGTGCTGTGCTATGCCATGCTATTTTATTGTTATGCCATGCAGTTTTTGTCTTGGTCTCTTCATCTGGAGAAACATGGAAACTGTGCATGCCCTGCCCCCTCCCCATGCAGAAGATAGATACGCCCCGTCGGAGAGGAGAAAAAAGACGCCTCAGCTCAGGCATGAAATAACTAACCAGTTGAGTTAGTTTATCTAGTTCGATGGCTTGCTTGCTTACTTACTTGCTTGCAATCCCAACAAAGCCAAACCAGCCCTCTCTCTCTCTCTCTCTCTCTCTCTCTCTCTCTCTCTCTTTCTTCTTTTCTTTTATCGCCGCCGAGGATACGCCGGAAGTTTCCCTTGGGCTTCCGATCAAGGTTGTCGAGGTTGTTGGTTAGCAGTCCCTCCTCTCTTCTCTGTCTGGCTGCAGCGTGGCAGAGTCAAGATAGTTAAAACAGGGGGCACTGCATAACTAACACTTGATAAACTAGTTGACGAGTTAGTTAGACATCTATCACATCACAGCTCTCTCTCTCTCTCTCCCACATTCTCAACTCTTCACCTTCTTGTGATACTGCGGTGAAACGCCATCACATCCCTGATTCATGATTATTACATCGAGGGAGAGGACGTAGTTACATTTCCCGCCGACCTCCGTCTCGGAACATTTCCCAACAGGTACGAGGACAGCACAGGAAAAGAAACATTCCCCCCGGTTCGTGCTCAGATCAAGGCCCCAAAAAAAAAAATATAGATGATTCTTCAACAATGGGAGAGAGATGTCAACCTGCGCATATCATTCGTTAACGTAAATAGAAACATCGGAAAAATAGTTCATCTGCAGGGGGGGTCTCGTCGCATGGCCTTTTCTCCTTTCTTTTGTCTCTCTCTCTCTCTCTCTCACACTCTCTCACTCTCTCTCTCTTTTTCCTTCTGGTAATATAATGCTTTATCCCTGTTCCCATCTCGTAAGATGTAATCTTCAAGAACGCTCGTGCGCCGATAGAGGGAGGGGTTGCGATGCATTGAAAAAAAAGACAGACATCCGGGCCGACAAGGTGCTCACTCTCAACACGGTCTTGTCCGATCAACGCCCATGGTCCTGCACGGCTCTGCTGACAGTCATATCATATTCCATTCACACCGATATACGGGAGTAACTAGGTCACTCGTTCAGTAAGAAGTAAAGTCAACCTGTCCTGCCTGGCCTGTGCTGGCCACCCCCCGTTTCCAGTCAAGGGTTCTCCGTACCACATTCGTATAAGCGAGGGAACGAGGCAAACCTCCGCACGATGCGCGATTGCATATAACTATAAGTTATCCATACATGCGGTGCGGGCCCCTTCATCCACATCAGCTGGAAAATCTGGAAATAGCCGCATGGCATGGGAGGGTTTCTCTTTTTTTTTATTTTTTATTTTTTTATTTTTTATTTTTTGGGCCTTCTCGTGGTTCTCCCTTTTTTTTTTTTTTTTTTTTTTTTCCCCGTCGTTTCCTCTTTTGTAGGCTTCTTTTCTTTTGCCTGTTCTCCGTGCTCCGTGTGCTGTTGTTGCTGGTGCTGGTGCTGTGTTTAACTTGCATGATTATCGCTTTGCCTCTCGGTTCAAGTTCGATGGGGAGTTCACAATCGGTCTTTCTGCCTATTGGATGGCTGTAGGGCAACAGGCAACGCAGGAGGGCAATGCCCGAGCTACATAGCTAATCTTTGCTTTTTTGGGCTCTCTGCTTTGCCCTTCTCTGGTTTAGTTTGTCCACCAGCTTGACAACTAGTTTTGACTAGTTCACTGACTTGCTCGACTTAACGGTGGAGCTAAACCGTCCAAGAGCTTTTTGGCTCAACGCTGTCTATCGATAGTCGATGGATAAAAAAATGCAAAATGCTGCATCGGTGCATGGCCATCTCGACTTCGCTCCTCGACTTGCTCAAGGCAGCCAAAGCCGCCCATAGCACTGAGCTTTTTTTAGCAAGCTGGCGAGCAAGGCTGAACCCTATTCCTCGTTCCGTAACCTTTGCTGCAATGACATGCACATGGAGGAGGGAAGTCTATCATCAAAAGTTATCATCGGCCTTTTTCTCTGCATAAATCCAATGCACCAAAGCAGCGAAAGGGGGGTGCCTGGAAGCGGCCGTGGTTAAGGAAGGCTGGACATGCCCAGGTCCAGGTAGGTGCCCAGGTGAAGTTGATATCACGGGACCAGCTACGCACGCAAGGTTGTTTGTTGATTGACTCGCCAGGGAGCAGGCATACATACATGCGGACCTACCTAGGGAGCTATTTTCTAGTTCGATGGAGCCAGAGGAGCGTCGGACGAGCGAGGTGAAGAAGCAGTCTCACCTGTTGCTTGCAGGGTTGGCTGTCACTCGCTTCTTCTGATTCGAAGAAAACCAACTAGGGAGCGGAGAAGGGGGTTTGCCACTGTGAGCCTTCTTTTTTTTCACTTGAGATCTCTGCATGGAGGGTGGAAGAGAGAGTTGCTCACCTTCTGGCCTTATTTTATTTTTATTTATTTTTTTTTTGTCTCTCCGTCTCCCTATGCATAAGAAAAAATGTCCAAAAGACGCCCTCAAAGTCCAGCACCTGAAGATAATGAAAAGTAGGACTCTTCCCTCTTCGTGTTATTGTGCACATACCCTTGGTTCTTTGCACGTCGTCGAATCAAACTACTCTCTGCATATTCCCTAAACGGATCAAGCAGGGATAGAGAAGCATTAAACAGCACGTTATACCAGGATCCAGATGCATGTAGCTGACAAGACCTGGTCCCCCCTTTTCGATGAGGATCCTACCAAAACTCTTTTTCTTATTTTCTTTCCTCTTGCTTTTTCTGTTCTCTGTGCACTGGTTGATAATTCGCCCGGTAATATAATGGCGGAGGAATCTGCATGATCTATTTGCAGCGATCTGGTCAATTTAACAATGGCGGAGGTGGAAATCCAGGAAGGACCAGCATTGGACATGATCACCTAAATACGTGCATACACGCAGTCAATAAATAGATATTAGTAGCTGTGTTGATTAGTCTTCGCTTAACATGACGGATGCGCAGGGGTCCATGGTTGCTTGTTTTCCGGCATTGACCAGTAGTTAAAACTGACAACTCCGAGTACCCATTTGTTAACACCGCCGTAATTGACTTTGAACCACTACGGGTACGCAGTAAACGGTCGCTTAAGCTCGTCCAGCCCCGCGCGGCTGAATCGTGGTAGTTTTTGGCTGTGCATCTGCCTATTAATAGGAGCCTGCTGGAGAGACGAAGGAGTTGGTAGGGCGGAGAGTTGTGTTTCCCAGTCATCATTTCACGTTTGCGTTGGAGCGAGCTCTCTTGTTGACAGCTGGCATGAACCAATCTCAGCTGTGGTGTGTGCATGCTTGATGCAACCTTAGGTCACCACGGGAAACGCAATGCAAGATATCCGGACGGCTAGGCCCTCCCTTGTACTGCACAACAGTGACATAATTGCATATCGTAAAGTTTCATGCAGATACACACATGATTCACTGCATATATAGAGGGGATTGTGGTATTCCATCCAAGGGTCATCCCCTGGCGCTATGAGAGGAAGTGTTCAGTAATCTCCCTTTCGAGTTACTGTGATCGATTGATCATGAACCCGGGGTTTGTTTCCTGTCGGCCACTTGAAGCACTCAGTATGCTGCGAATGTGTCTTATCTTAGTTCAGGGAATATGACTGTCTTCTGACCCTGGTCCGTCTTTGGTCCACCCTTATGTCCTGTTGGTAAAGCAGTTCCCCATGGGCATGGGCGTACATGACGAGTACTAGGGCAAGACTGTGATGTCCTGCAGCAACATATATGATAAACCCGAGCTGGTATTGCTATATCACCTAGCTCTTGGCTATACATCACTCTTATATGCTTTATTCAGTCGGGCAAATATCGATCGTATTTCAGCTTGCGTGGATGGTCCCATGAATCAGGCCATCAAGAGTCAGCTGGAGGTCATATTGTTTCATTTTAAGCTCAGGGAATAGGGTGTCATCAACTCATAGATCATTCTAGAGTGCTAACAGATCATTCCAAGCTTCATAAACTTGATGCTAGGAAGAAGGTCATTGGAACCTGGGCTGGTTGACATGCCTTCGTGATCATGCAACCAACATGAGAATCATGGATCCAGACGCAATCCAAGATAAGAAGGATATCAACACGAAGGGTCACTGTGTAATGCAGCTTCTCTCCAAGTTACTGATAGTAGCTCTTCGATATGTCGTTGTTGACATGCTGTTGTTTCAAGCAAGCCCTAGAATAAATAACATCGTTTAGATAACTAGTTAAAAGTAACCAGTTATGACGTTATGGTTAGCTGGTGGGGGTTGAGCACTCTTTTTTTAAACCTCCTGCAAACGACTCCACGGCATCGCGCATTGAGAAACGCAGCAAGCAAGCAGAGAAAAGAAGATAGCCGGACGTAAAGATGGTTAGTTCGGTGCTAGACGACATATCGCACCGGAGATACAATCCACTTACCGACTCGCATGTTCTCGTCTCGCCACATCGGACGAAAAGACCATGGCAGTAAGTCAATTTGATAGGCATTGAAAAAGGGACAAGAGCCTCTTGTTTTCTGACAATTGCCGTGTGATAGGGGTCAAGAAGAAGCACCAACCAAGTCTACGCTTCCGGAGTACGATGAAAATTGTTACTTGTGCCCTGGAAACAAACGCGCGCAAGGCGACCGAAATCCGCAGTACGATAAGGTCTTTGTCTTTGTTAACGATTATAGCGCTGTGAAGGAGAGCCAGGCAGACTATGAGACGGATGATAAAGGTCAGTTTGAAGGTTGCATTCATACCATTGATGGCTGTATAGGGTGCACCATGTTGCTAAATAAAAAAATAGCATCACTCTCAACACGCTTTCTCCAAGCCCAGCCGGTCAAGGGCAGATGCTACGTCTTGACATTCTCTGCCAAACACAACCTCACCCTTGCAGACCTCTTGCCGCAGGAGATTGTCCCTATCATAGAGGTTTGGACGGATATATACGCACTCCACCTGTCACCAAAATCATGCCTATACAAATCGGATGTAATTGTGGGGATCTCAACCGACTCACCAGCAAGGCAAATATCTAGTCCAACGGAACAATACAGATATATGCAGATATTCGAAAACAAGGGAGCAACAATGGGGTGTTCCAATCCTCATCCGCATGGTCAGATATGGACAACTAGCTCCCTGCCCGAAGAACCCTCAAAGGAGCTCTCGCAGATGTTGAAATACTGCAAGGAGCACAATGGTAGCCATATGCTCGAAGACTATGCCTCGCTCGAGATGGAAAAGAAGGAGCGAATAGTGTTTGAAAATAACACCTTCCTAGTCCTCTGTCCATGGTGGGCCGTATGGCCCTTTGAGACGATGATCATAAGCAAACGACATAAAAGGGCATTGATAGACTTGAACCAAGGAGAAAAAGAACATCTAGCCGAGGCAATTGCTGAATTAACCCGTCGATATGACAATCTCTTCCAAACCAATTTCCCGTATAGTATGGGTATTCACCAGGCCCCGCTGGACGGCACGGAGGAGGAGATTGCCTGCTCATACCTTCACCTTCATTTTTACCCACCGCTACTGAGGAGTGCTACCGTTAAGAAGTTCTTAGTAGGGTCAGCATACCGGATTCTCTGCATTCTGCTTGCCTGTTCCCAGCCAGGAAGGAGTTCAAAGCTAACATCACTCTTACTTTAGGTATGAATTGTTGGCAGAACCTCAACGTGACATTACGCCAGAGCAGGCTGCAGCAAGGCTAAGAGACTGCGCAGGAGAGCTGTATAGAAAGAGGCTCTAACACTTGACTCTAGAATCTCGTCTTCTTGACTGGTATAAAGGATATCATTGAAGACTTAATATTGAGCCATTGGTAGGAATTCACCCAAAGAAATATCTTTTTTTTTTTTTTTTTTTTTTTTTGTAGATTCAACCAGCTGGCTTTTGAAACCAGAGTTAGAATACAGTCAACACAAGACGAGGCAACAATCAATTGCCGGGCCGTGTCACGCAAACATTCCACAAGAAAACGCCATTGTCTCTATTAGTTTTTTCTTCTTCATCCTTGACCGGACTTCACAGGTTTAGATACCAACTTCTTTGGGTGAACATCCATGTCAAACTGCAGCTGGCTACAATCAAAGGGCTGATGAACCTTCCCTGAGCCTTTGCAGTGCCGAAAATCAGCCATTCACTGGCAAAATGGGCCAATGCAATTCCATAAGTCCACATGGCAAGGTCGTATACTTGAGGATTAGACACGTAATATGCGGCGTACATGCGAATAACAGAGGATAAGAACGTCCATGTTCCGAATTTGCGTGAGGATAGAGGTGTCACTGGGGCCGCAGAGTAGAGCTGGCCGGTGTAGGCAGGGCTGGCGAATGCCTGAAAGGTGTTTAGAGACGATACGACCGAGACCTACAGACGCAATGGAACGTATTAGCTTGAGTTCTTTTCTTTTGTACTGCTGTTGTGGGTTGTAGTCTCGAGATAAGGTCCTTTCTTACAAAGAGGAGCCACTTGGGCAGGAATCCCGCGTGTTGAGGGAAGTAAGCAGCAATTGCGTCCATCTTGGCCAAACGTAAGCCTGAATCGAGTGCTGCTTATACGACCGGGCTCTTCTTCGACCTCTCTTTCACGGAATATAGACTGTTATCAAATCTGCAGCTGGCGTTGGCAGAGTAGAAAAGGGGGCTGGCTGGTTGAAGTCGCGGGGCCTTGGCGTGTGCAAGTAAATAGTTATTCATTTAACTCGTCAAGCTGAGCCTGCCAAAAGTCAACAGAACGCCGCATCTTCCCAGCTCGACAGCTTCGACAGCATCCGATCCTACAGAAAACACCGGGAGAGAGGGAGTATAGCGCAGAGCGGACAGCTAACATGACCTTGTGTGAGACAATTCATAATTTCCGCGTTGAGCCACCGGCCGGGTGGGCGTCAATTGCGTCTACTTTTGTTGCTGCGGTTGGAGGTCTCTTCCTTGCCTCGCAGCTATTTGGCGTCTTGCGAGCTTTCTTAAGCATCTTCGTGCTTCCAGGGAAGCCGGTACGATAGTTTCTTTTACCTTATCGAGCTTATTCTTGTGTGCGCAGTGCGCTGACCAGTGGGTTTGTACCTATAGCTGCGCTCGTTCGGCCCCAAGGGCAGCTGGGCCCTCGTTACCGGCGCATCTGATGGAATTGGCAAAGAATACGCCCACCAGCTGGCGCGCGCCGGGTTTAATATCTTGCTTGTTTCACGGTCAGCCGACAAGCTTGCCGCGGTAGCCGGAGAGATCTGCGAGAAAAATGCCTCCGTCCAAACCAAGACTATGGCCATGGACTTTTCCCATAACGACGAGGACGATTATGAGAAGCTAAAGAAAGTTATCAAGGGAATGGATATTTCCGTTCTTATCAACAACGTCGGACTCAGCCACTCCATCCCAGTCCCATTCGTTCTTACTGACCCGGAAGAGATGGAGGATATCATTACTATCAACTGCCTTGGTACACTCCGGGTCACTCAGTTGGTTGCGCCAGGCATGATGGAGCGGAAGCGTGGGCTGATCTTGACAATGGGATCCTTCGGTGGCCTTTTCCCAACTCCTCTGCTCGCTACGTACTCGGGAAGCAAGGCGTTCCTCCAACAATGGTCAAGCTCTTTGGGTTCCGAGTTAGAACCTTATGGGATCACTGTTCAACTCACCCAAAGTTACCTTGTCACCTCCGCCATGTCTAAGATCAGAAAAACCAGCATGACTATTCCAAATCCAAGAGATTTCGTCCGTGCTACCCTCGGCCATGTTGGGCGGAGTGGGGGGCTGTTCTCCTATGCTTACACCTCCGTTCCATACTGGAGCCACGCCCTGATGGCCTGGAGCATTGTCACCTTCCTTGGGCCGATAAGTAAGACTGTCATAGGTTTCAACAAGTCGATGCATGAGTCTATTCGTAAGCGAGCTCTTAAAAAGAGGGAGAGGGACTCTGGAAAGAAGGGATTGTGATTTCAAATGTCTTCTCCCTCACACTTTGTCCGACGAAGCCGGCGTTTGATTTCCCTAAATCCTATCACTATAATCGCCCCCCAACTTGTGCTTGCTTTTACCCTAGGCTGATACACCATCACAGAATATGCATCCCTGAATTTGGGGCCATGCATCGATGTGTGATGATAATCAGCGTCACCTGGTATCATCATTACCTTGATATGAGTTAAAGATAACTGAAACGTCAAACATAATAAAAAGCCTGGCTACAAATAACCTCGCTTCCCTCAAGGATAGCCGTCCATATATGTACGCTCGTTTCTGTGCCCCCGTAGCACGAAAACTGCTCCAAGGCAGCGTTTCTTCACGACCAGCGCTGATGTTGACCTTGCCCAGTAAACAACCCCTGATCGTTGGCAAGGAGACAAACTTCGCACTAGTACACCGCTAATCCATGTCTCCGGTGCCAGCATGCAATAATAAATAATACAGCAGGAAGTTCTGTTCCTTCGCAGCTGCATGGTCTGCAATTAATACGACAGAAAACGAATAGAACATTTAGGGTTACCAAATGTTACGGGTAGAATCCGAGCTCGGAAGGATCTCTCGATTTGGGATGCCTGTCCATTCCTGTCAAACGTACGGAGTACTCACTATTAGATTCGAATGGCATCCTGCTTATGCACGAAGAACCCTTGTCTTGGGACAACAGGGCGGGTATTGAATCTCCCATATTCAGGACTACCCGTCCTCCCTGTGGTGCACGTATTCAATAGTTACCAGGCAGCACATCAAGGCCCTGCTATGGCAGGGACTACAAGGCAAATCACCATGAAGGGGTCGACAAGCCACGCTGGCTAACTATAATTGAAAACCTTTTATTGCATACTTCCATGTTAGCATGTAGGCAGCACACAGGACATGAGGTATGAATATTGGGAGCTCTTCACATCATTCTTACTTACCAGGCTGTTGTTCGAAATGCGTGCAACATTTCTATCTGGACTCTCCATTTAATTGGTTACGCTGCAAGGGGGTCACGATGCCTCCCGATGGGCTGGTATAGGGAGTGCAAGGGGCTGATTTTTTATATATAGGGGGGATTGCTGTAAGAGACTCTCACTAGACCGATTCGGTTGAATAGCTTTGATCAAGGTCGGGGATCCTCTTTTTGCTAGCGCTGAGGGCGAGATTTCCAACAATATAAGGCCATTGTGGCTACCAACATCAGAAAACTCACTCCATTGGACATTGAACGCGCCCCATATAGTGCTATAACTAGTACTGATGCAAGTACATGTTTTCGTGACAGCTGTGGCGGATAGTCCTTCATTTCTCAGGAGTGCAGGTTACATTACAATGCCAACTCCACCTTGGCCTGCAACCAATGCCGTGAGGTGAGACGAGCTTGGACTGCTTTTTTGGCAGGTAGACTGAAGTCCTCCGTATGTGACATATGGAAGCGTTCTTTCTAAGAGTTTTGATCGGATACCGATTCTTTGCCGTTTCTTCAACTGGACACCCCTGTAAGGCTTATTAGAAACTTGTTTCGGTCCTGTGCCTCGTCAATAACATTCAGAATCATGTTTAAAAACTGTTGTTTATGCGAGTACTTAGTTTCTTCGAACCCTGTGTATAAATATTTCCGATATACAAATGGATTGCATGCATCACATATTCAGCCGTGAAGAGATGATCCGATCCACCAACTTCATGCTTTGCGTCAGCTCCTGCGTTAGCTTGCTTCGAATATATTGTTTGTCATGCAGAGAAGTCGTAGCCCTTGTCGGGGTCGGATATAGATGTGTTTCCGTACACCATACGAATAAGATAGTGTAGGCTAAACACAGAATATTCCCTCATCATGATAGCTCTGATTGAAGGCTGCAGGAGAATGCAGCCAGTATCAAGGCCCGCTGAAGATCCTATATTCGGTGATTTAGTGGACAGCGGGCCGTGAATCCTTCCCCTTTGACCCAAGCTAGCGGGGAAAGGGAAGGTCAGAGAACGACCCAAGTCCATGTCACTGGGAGATTCGAATAGTGGCAGTAATAATATTTCGACGGGGTTTAAATCGAGGAAATGGGTATTCACGATTCCGAGCTGCCCTGATATGAATACGTGGGACGTTATAACGGGCGCATTCAGGTTCCACTTCGTCGTCAGTCCTTACCTTTCGCGAGGGTATTTCAGCCATGCATCAATCCAAGATCAGCTAACCCAGGCATATTCGTCTGGGGCAGGTTTTGAAGCTCATCCTTCCATCCAACTCTAGCCTGCCGTACCAATAATCATGCACTAAGGTAAACACAGCCTTGGGGTGATAGTTAGAGGTCTGTTCGCAAGAAACAAATCAATCTTTGCATCAACTTCATAGGCGAGTTTCCTGGAGACCCACCACTGTACGTGTGATATTCCCACCCTTCCCATGAGTGGGAAACAAGATTTCTTGCTTATGTTGGCCCATAGTTAGTGGACATCCACGTTCAGGCATGCATCAAGGTATCGGCACCTTCCGTAACAGGCCTGACAGCCTGTGTGAAGGCTAGTCTGAGGGCCGGTACTCGATCAAAAGAACTCTATTACATGTCAGTGAAGTGTCAACGATATAGAAACCAACCCAAATGTTATCCGAAAAGGTCATAATTACATGACCAATGATCAGATCTACCTGGGCATCGGGTTTGCCGCAACTTAGGCTGAGCAAGGATTTGATATTATCAATGCCAGTCAGCAGGAAGGTGACTCCATGGCCTAACATTTAATTCCACCCCTCGTGACAAGTTGACAAGGCGGTGATATCAATGACAGGTTGAACTTTCTCCTATAATTTGAGTCGCCTTAGCCTTCCGCAAGCAAACTATTATTCCCCTGAACTTTCCGACATAGCTCGTGGATCGATTATATCGAGAAAGCCCACCGAAAATAATTTTTCTTTCTTCGAGGAAACTTTCAGAAAGAGTTCACACCATCAGAATGAAGTAATATTGGTTCCAAGTCTCTCGATCATTGTCTGTTGTTCATGGCTGACGGCAAATTTCACAGTGATCCTCATTTCGGTACCACAGCCTTGGATAACGCACATTCGGAAATTATAACCTTTCAGGGACGGGAGTATCAGAAATATGCACTCGATAACCAGATATACTTCGCTCCTATTGACGACGTGCGTGGTGTTGTCTGCTCCAACCCTTACCAACCAAAACATCGCTCACTCATGATTAGGAAGAGATCGAGAGGTTAGAGTTGGAACAACAGCTTTTCAGCAAGGTGTTCGATGATAGGATTATATTCCCACCAGTCCAGCAGTTGGATAAAGTGCTCGACTGCGGATATGGATCGGGTACTTGGGCCGTGGAGATTGCTGAGCAATATCCAGACTGCGAAGTGAGCCATACTATCTGAGGTCTGGGAAAGGGTTATTACTGAAGAAAAGGGTGCCACGAAGGTCATAGGGATCGATATATCTCCACATATGAAGCCTGATGATACACCGGATAACCTTTGGTTACAGGTAATGTTCCCCGTCTTTAGAAGGCTTGCCAATCAACATTGTATGTTAACCATGGACTGATTAGGTTGACGATTTAAACCGCACTTTCACATTCCGTTCAAACCAATTTGATTTGGTTCACTCGCGCCTGGTTGCTTCCGGTCTCGATAAGGAAAGATGGCCACGCTATCTCCGTGATATTTCCAGGTGAGTAGATGAATGTCCTGGAAGGTTGAAGGGTATAAACGGCAGGAACTTCTATAGCATAGTTCTGGTTTGTGCTGAATGGAATACCATATAACATTAGATGTTTGAAACGAGGTGGTTGGGCACAAATGGTTGAAGTATATTTTAACGTCCAGTCGGACAACGGAGCACTGACTGAAAGCCACTGCCTGAGAAAATGGAGCACAAGTTATATTGCTGCTTTAGAAGGCGTGAAGGACCTTCGAAGTGGAATGAAGCTTGCTGGTCTAATGGCTTCAGCTGGCCTTGTTGATATCGAATCGAAGATGATACCTCTGCCCCTATCTGGATGGTCGACGGGTAAGACCCAGAAGATCCCGCAGTCACATTGACTATCAACTGGTCAACGGCATCCAGCTAACCGATAACCAGATCCAAGGATGAAGGCTATCGGTGAGGCGAACCGAAAGAATGTTCATCTTTTCCTGGAGTCACTTGGGCTATATCCGTTTATGCACCAGCTTGACATGTCTGAGGTTGAGTTCCAAGAACTTTTAACGGGTGCTAGGCAAGAAGCAGATGACCCCTCACTGAAGGCATATATTCCTCTGTAAGTAACCTCTATCGGCTAGGCTGATATTTTTGAATCTGACGTCGCAGGTATGTTTGCATCGGGCGGAAACCGTGACCTATAAAGTTTCGTCCAGGGGCAGAGTCTGCCAGGCATGTTCCGATTATTTGTTCTGATAGCCCTGTAGATATTCCACGTCGAGATTGAAAGATATTTCTCCCAAGAACACGAAAGGAGAAACGAATATCATTTGGAATGTTTTTAACACGTCCTCACGAGATATTTGATGATTCCTCATGGTTTCTCACAGGCCCCATGCTCAGGACCTGAAAGCTGGACTTGAGCTTAGTTATACATCATCGGCAAGCCGAGGATAGCCAAAACTTCGTTAACTCGTTTAATATTGGGGTTGTCGATGATTGTTCCACAACATCAGAGACACGGTTTCGTGTGTTGGGACGGGCACTATGGCCGCACAATGTGGCGATGTGATGGAATTGCGGTCGGGATGCGTTGGTTATGATATAGCGCCGGAGCCAGGTCAAGATTTCACTTTTCCCTTTGGCAAATGAGCGCCGATAAAACGAATATCATTCGAGGCTTCACCATGTCCGGATTGTCTGGAGAAACATGGTAGGGTTGAATAGGAGTTGTTAGGTAGGTGGGTTTTGATGGATGAACTGGTCATCCCCCCGACTCAATCGGTTCGACAACGAAGGAAGCGGTTTCTCGAAACAGACGCTTGTAAAGCGTTCACGAAATCGAATTCTGAGCCTTGCAATCAGATCTTTGCTGTTAGAAAACCCAGGTTGCTGACAGTAATGGAATGGATGAGGCTCAAGATCAAGCAAAATAGGAGAGTGTCAAGCAAGGTGGTGGGCTGGTAGACGTCCAGCCTGCTCAACACCACAACCTCAGCACGATGTGACGCCTGTGTGCACGGCATCAGCTAGCTATCGGCCCGGATTGCAGCAAGGCAGCTTGAGAGCTGTGAGTGTTGACAAGGAGGCTGAGACCTTGACGCAACGGCTTCGTCTGCGTGTTGGATGTGAGAGATAGCCTCCCAAGGTTCTGGGACGCATTATACTTTGGACAGTGTACCTCGTTAGCTGGCGCTAGGTGAGTATCAGAGTTCGGGATTCACTTTTATTTTGGCTTATTTACTTTAATATGTTTTATTGGCTAATGAATAGCAGCATAGGAATGATATTTCCCGCTCTCTTGTTCGTCTGATAGCCTTCGCTACCTAGAGTGAGCTATGAATACCTCCATTTATCGACCGACACCTTTTCTGATCTCGCTGTCACCAGCACCACCATTTGCTCTAGATGGTCCCTGATTCGCATTCTATCCATGTTTTCTTTATGATGTGCATCAGGCTAACTCTCCCGTGGCGATCCCTTAGTCTTGGGACCTTGGGCCGAAAGAGTAAACTAGCTAACGAGCAGTGCTTCCAAGAGCCGGCAGCTAACGAGCTAATACCCCCGCCAATGACTACAACTGTTGACAGCTTAGGTCCAGAAGGCTCTTCAAGGCTTTCGATTCGAGGCGAGCGAATGTAGGGCTTCTGTCTGATGATAGATCTGGCAATCAACCTTACCTTGGATTCCTTGTATATAGGCCACAGGAATCATCTATAGATGGCCCCCGTCTGTTAGTATATATCGAGTAGTGGGCCAGCAGAACGCTTTGATCAAGGTGGATCGCTGCTACCGAGCCGTTAACTAACGAATGACAGAGAAGGGCCTGCTGCATGCGATAAAATCTCCGTCGCTTGGGCCCGAAGCTCACGCCAGCGCGCAGGAAGATTCCCCTTCGGCATGTGTGTGCGTATTATTCCCTTATTCCCTCTGTCTGAATCGGCATGACTTCGAAATAAGATGCATGTACGGAGTAGTGCCAAAACAACGGTTCGTGGCGCTTGTGAGGAACCGCGGTCGCTTAGGAATAGTGGGGTCACGCGAAGCTTGGCTGTATTTAGCGCGTAGCACAACGTATACGTCTTGCCTTCTCTGGCAAGTACGGCACGTGAGATGGATAAGGTCGTATTAAACATTACATAAGCCTCGTGTAACCTTCTGTCTTTGGAACCGTTGGCTGGATCTCGGCTTACTTGCCTAAACTAGCTTGCTCTCTCTTTTTTTTTTCCATCCAAGCTTCTTTTTTTCAATCTTCGTCGCGATATCGAAACAGCTCACTTCAAGCTGGGCGGGAAGAGACCAAGAGGATACGCGCGGTTTGTTCTGTGATAAGAACACAATGCCTTCGACATATAAGAGGGATAAGCCCTGGGATACAGATGATATTGATAAGTGGAAGGTATGTTGCGCTGCTACCGTTTACATGCGACTTCTGTACTAATGCAGTCCTTTGGTATGAATAGATTGAAGAATTCAAACCCTCCGATAATGTCGGGGGCACATTCACGGAAGAATCCTCCTTCGTCAGCCTGTTCCCAAAGTACCGAGAAATATACCTTCGAGAAGTATGGCCGTTGGTAACCAAGGCGCTGGAGAAGAGCGGTATTGCATGCACTCTTGATCTTGTAGAGGGTAGCATGACCGTCAAGACCACCCGAAAGACATTTGACCCTGCTGCTATCCTGAAAGCAAGAGATCTTATCAAACTCCTGGCGAGAAGTGTTCCAGCCCCTCAAGTAAGAAACCTGCAAATATCTATACGGTGTATCAGCTACGGTGTATAACTAAGCCACCATGCATGTAGGCATTGAAAATTCTCGAGGATGACGTTGCATGCGATATCATCAAAATTCGTAACCTAGTCCGGAACAAAGAAAGATTCGTTAAACGGAGACAGCGCATTCTTGGACCTTCTGGATCAACGCTGAAAGCCCTTGAGCTACTTACGGGTACATATCTACTCGTCCAGGGAAACACAGTTGCTGCAATGGGCCCCTTCAAGGGTTTGAAGGAAGTCCGTCGAATTGTCGAAGATTGCATGAATAACATCCACCCCATATACCACATCAAGGAATTAATGATCAAGCGCGAGCTCGCTAAGGATCCTCAACTGGCGCAGGAATCGTGGGACAGGTTTCTTCCGCAACTCAAGAAACGGACCCTCAGCAAGAGACGAAAACCGTTCAAAGTTACAGATAAATCTAAGAAGGTTTACACGCCGTTCCCACCAGCCCAGGAGAAAAGTAAGGTTGATCTGCAGATTGAGAGTGGTGAATATTTCCTTAGTAAACAGGCCAAGGAAAGAGCTCGAAAGGAGGAGATTATGGAGAAACAGAGGGAAAAGAGGGCAGAGAAGATGAAGGAGCAGGAGAAAGATTTCATACCGCCAAAGGAGGATACAGGGGAGAAGAAAAAGAAGAAGCGGAAACGGCTCGAGGAGGGTGAAGAAAGGAAGATTGACGATGATGCGGAGACGAAAGTAAAGGATAAGAAACGCTCAAAAAAAGAGAAAGCATGAACATCGAAGTCCTTTGCTTCGGTATTGTTTCTTATTGGAGTTTGAGGCGTTTATTATATATTCTTCGGTATAAACTTCTTTGATATCCCTTGATTTAGCAGCTTTGTCCATCATGAATGATCAAGAATTCAGCCGATGCCAGACCCTCCTGTATCCTTCAAGACATGGCTATTATCATCACGGCTGGTCAAGGTCACCTCCCAATAAGTTCGGCTGTGAGTTAACTCCTGGTGAGCCCTCCTCGATCCTTATAGCCAGGACAGCACTTATTTAGATAAACAAAGTTCCGGGGGCTGCGGAGGGGCTCGTCGCCTGTTTGATTATTTTGCCATGTGTCCATCAATGGACTTGCAGGCATTATTTATATTTAGCCTCTGGTCCTCTCAAATCAGAGCTAGCTGAATTCGAGGCATTGCGCGAGCCGAAAGGTGTTGTGAACTCTCCATAAGTCATAAAATCCATCACTCCTCGTTCCCTATTGCACTTAGAGAGTGAGCAAGCTTCAGTAACACTACACTTTCTGTAGCAGCGAAATAGTTGAGACTAGTTTCAAGGTTAGCTGACGCGTCGAACGTTGCAGTGGAAATTGTATAGCCGTACCTGTCCATCAGAATTCGTAGATGCCGGCTGAAATGATCCTCATATCGCTTAAGGGTGTCCTCTAGTTTTGCAAGCCTTAAGGGGTCATACGTTTTGGATGAATCTATTGACCCTGACAAATCTGGATCCGCTGAGGCCAAGCTGCGAGTCAATGAAGACGCAGACCAGGATGCAAACATTGTACAGCATGTCATAAGTTTGGAGTGAATCTAGAACAGTTGTAAGTTAGCATTTAGTACAGGTTATGCTGTGTGGGTGCCTGTAATGTTACCTTTAGAAGCTTCCCCTGAGTAAGCATGCATTCCTTCAAACAAGTATCAAGAAAGTCGACATGGTCTTGCATTAACTCATCCACAGTTCGGTTGACTTGTTTCGTCCCATTTACTGTCACTTCAGTCGCCTCGGTGCCATCGCCATTAACCCTGTTCATCAATATTTGCCAATTGGGTTCCATCACCTCTACGGTGCAAAAGTAGAGGAGCTGCTGTACAAAGACAAGCATCTTCGCACGAAGTGTCCATGCCCTCCTTTTCCAAAGTTCAACTTTGCGGTCTGAGGATTTATGTTTCCAGCTGATAGATTTACTATGCTCTTGCCATGAGTTAACAAGTAACGTCTCAAGGTGTCTCAGGGATAGAAGGTGTCGGAAGACAAGTTGATATCGGAGAACGGTTTTGCGGCTGATCACTAGCGAAAGAGGAAATGGCACGAGATAGTCGAGTTCGAGGGCGTCGAATCCAATGATGTCCTTCTCATTCTCAGATGATTGAGGGGCCGGAGTTTGGTACTTTTCCATGCCCCCCTCAGGGTTATCCTGGTCAATTCCAGATACACTCACAACACGCATCAACCATTTTGTCAAGCCCATTTGATTCATTCTGACTTTCACATCCTCTTTGAATGGGTCCTGAGCAGCAATGCTTCCCGGCTGCCGCAGTACTATATCAAGAAGGGACTGAAGCTTCCCTTCGTTAACATGTTTCGCAGGCTTCCGAAGCTCAGAGGCACCAAGTTCAAGGAAATATGAGAAGAAATCAGAACGATCCAGGAAGAAATAGTGTTTCAAGGAGCGGAAACGGGTTGTTAGAGAGTTCTTCGTTAAGAGAAGATGCAAAAGTGAGGCATTTGCATGCGCATATGCACCATTTATATTATCGAGGAAGCGTGGGTCGTCAAACGTTTTGGGAACATCTTTTACTTCCTTGCTGATATCAACACCACCACATTCTCTGACAACATTCAGGTATTTGCCTGCCAACAAAACTTTGTCCCTAACAGCATCCAGCTGAGGAGGGACTTCGTGCTCACGAATAGTATATCGTTTTTCCCAGTATTCATCGGTATAATCCTCTTCAAGTTTATCACGCTTGATGCCCTTTTGCTCTTTGACAAGAAATTCAGCGTGGGGATCTCTTATCCCACCGTGGTGCAACCACTCATTCAACATGGCCATATATGGCCGACTGGCTTCTCGCAGCAACGTTTGAAGTAATACACCGGTAGCCGGATCCCCTGAGAATGTAGCCAGGCGTTGGCTAATGAGACCGAGCACGTTACCGCCTTTGCAGAGCTTCTTAGACATGCTTCCCGGGGCCAGCTCCCCTCCCTCACGAAGCTGTTCTAAGATATTATCAACATCATCAAAATCGTCAATGGATTCATCTGGATCTTGAGCCAATAGCGAATTCTTCTTCAACAGTTCCTGCCCAAGAGAGTACAGCTGGGCAAGTGTCTGGCTAGTTGGCATTGTATGGAGGTGCATGACATGCAGTGTGAAGTTCGGGTTATTGATGTATTGAGTCTCTAATTGAGCCACCATAATCAAATAATCCTTAAGAAGCTTCCGTATTGCTGCGCATAGTGCATGATTGACAGCACCAAATTCCGATCTGCTTTGCACTTCTACAAATGCTTCCATTGCGCTGTAGTGTGTAGCCATTTTCAACATTGCAATAGTCAGGTCTCTCAAACTTGGATCAAGTCCCGGAGTTATTTGAAAAGAGGGCCCTACCAAACGATCTGTCTCTACAGACGGGTTGTATGCATTAGCGTAGTGGATGTACTGGCCTTCATACCCCATAAACACAAATAGCAAGTCTTGTAGAATTGCTGATTCCTGCGCATCTAAAGAGAGATCTCGAAGTGATCCTGGGCGTAGTGCCTTCGGTACATCTAAGAACAAAGGTGGAATGGAAACTCGACAGGCAAGCGGCGCGGTAGAGTGAGGTATAAGGGACACCGTTGGATTCCAAGGCGCTAGGATAATTGATCAGTTAGTAACTGGTGGATGAAAATTGGACGGGTCTTGGAGTGCGAACAAACCATCAACCTGAGGTTTTTCAGTCGCCATCGCTACTGAATTGCTTCTATGTTGGTCTCTCTTCATGCGACTCTTGTCCCAGTCCCTCGGGCTCCCTGGCGCAATATTCTCTTTGGCAGATCGTTGTTTGCTCTGCATCTTCTCCCTGGTCACCACGCTAGTTCTTTCCGTGCGCACTTCGCTGGAAGAGACATGACTCTTATTTATGGATTTTATAGTAGGCCGGCCTTCGGCTACTGGGGTGGTCTCTCGTGAAAATGGTGATTCCTGTCTGGATGTTGCTCTTCCATGGGCGCGGGTGGAGGGGACTCCAGGTCTGCTGAGAGGGTTGCTATAGCTTGCAGCGCGCTCTTGTCCCGCCCTTGACTTTGCGGAAGACGGGGAATTCATAATCATAAATCATTAAAAAGACGTAACCCGGCGTGAACCTGACTGCTTGAGAACGAGGACCTGTTCGCAAGGAGTTTGATAGGAGCGTTCATCGCCCAAAACCGCGTTTCTAGTTATGATGCTGATGGAGCTCCCGTTTGGGTTTAGCGCGCCCTGCCCAGGCACTTCTTCTGTTTGCGTGGACCAAAGAAAGACAGCAGCAAGAAGGCGGACGAGCTCAACCGCCGAGATCAACAACACCCACTACAGACAGCTTCAGACGAGCACTTCCCAAGCTGCGTTCAAGGGTACCTCCTGCTATATCGACAGCCGATCTACTGAAAACTCGTCCAGAGTAGCATCTATATCATCATGTTTATCGCACGGTCCGAGTATGGTGAGTACCTCTTTTATAGTCCCTCCAGCATAGTACCGTGTGCTGACCGACCACCCCTCTAGATCGTGGAATCAAGTAAGCATATCATTATACAATTGACCATTTGATTCGAGCGCATGATTGCTTATACAAGCTACGTACAGCACCTTCTCGCCAGAAGGCCGTCTTTTCCAAGTAGAGTACTCACTCGAAGCTATAAAACTAGGTTCTACTGCCATCGGAGTACGTGATACTACCCGCAATTATCCTCGTTCGAAATAAAGCTGTTTGTGATTTTTCTCTGACATCTATTGTTACTATGGAATAGGTTGCTACTTCTGAGGGTGTCGTTCTGGGGGTTGAAAAGCGAGTCACCTCTACTCTGTTAGAGACGTCGTCGGTTGAGAAGATCGTTGAGATAGACCAACACATAGGATGTGCGATGTCCGGCCTGCAAGCTGACGCTAGATCGATGGTTGAACACGCACGAGTGGAGACCCAAAACCATCGATTCCATTATTCAGAGCCGCTAAGAGTCGAGAGTTGTACTCAGGCAATATGTGACCTTGCCCTTCGGTTTGGAGAGGGTGCTGATGGCGAAGAGAGTATAATGAGCAGGCCATTTGGAGTGGCTTTGCTGATTGCTGGATACGACGAGGATGGCCCGCAGTTGTACGTATTAGCAGCATTTCATCGCAAGCCATACTTTGGTTGTTAACTTGGTTATTCTTTCATAGGTACCATGCTGAGCCGTCTGGCACATTCTACCGTTATGATGCGAAGGCTATAGGGTCCGGAAGTGAGGGAGCACAAGCCGAACTACAAAACGAATATCATCGATCTTTGACACTGGCTGAGGCCGAGACTTTGGTTCTCAAGACACTGAAACAAGTCATGGAAGAGAAGCTCGACGAGAAGAACGTCCAGCTTGCTAGCGTCACGAAAGAAAAAGGATTCCAGATTTATAGCGACGAGGACATGGGGCGAGTAGTATCTACCTTGGGAAGTAATTAACATGGGGCTTGAGCGCTGCATCGGCCTGGGTTGATCAATGTCGCTATCAAGAAATCCCATAGAATTTAGAAGGCCATAACGTTTACGCAACAGACTTCAATGTCACCAAGGAGGAACAATAGATATACCCCAAAATATTCCTTATAATTACCGACATTAAGTAGTAATCGCATATACTATCGTAACTTATAGACACACGGCTTCAACACCTTGCTCTCCTCCTCGGCTGTCATCCCCGTACCACTGGGGATTGATGAAGCACCCCATTTCTTGTATGGGGTTTTCTTTTCGACATGGCCGTTTGGATTCGCCCACTTGCCCTTCTTCGGCTCCCCATATTTAGTAAATTCCATCTTCACAAACATCTTGTTGGACTTATCAACGCTTTCCTGCTTCAGAACGAACCCTCTCGAAGAAAAGACTTCCACAAAGGCTGAGATATCTGTTTGATCGTCGTCATCCACTTTCTTCACCTGATCTTCCGCAAATATATCTTCCCCAACATCTTCCTCCTCCTCATTGCCTTTCTGTTTTTTCTTAGATTTGTCCTTCTTAACTTTGCCAATGGATCCCCTGGCCGATTTTTGCTTATTTGGCTTCCCAAATCGACTTTTTACCTCACTGACCCAGCATTCACCCGAGCCATCACTTCTGAGTATACGCCACGCCTCCTCAACAAATGATACCCAATTAGTTCCCATCAGACTTAGGCAGAATATAACGACATCCACCTTGCCATCTTCAAGCGGCACATTGGCGATGTCAGCTTTGGTGATCACGGAATCTGGGGCGTGCAAGTCAAAGCTATGAATCTTGAGCTTCATTGGCTTTTTTGAAGATGAAAGAGCCCGGGCGAACTGGGCGTCACCACATCCCATGTCAGCAATAGTGCAGAGGCCCTGGGCCTTCCTTGGAAGAGGTTGAAGGCCGGAGCTGCTTTGAGCTGGTTTCTTCCCCTGTCGTTTATGTTGGGGACGAACTTCGCCTCGGGTTTGTACCAGTTTAATGTATTCGTCGACGGGGTTAGACGGCCACGACTCTTTAACCTGGCGTGAGAAACCAGCGTGATATTCGGCGAACATTTCAGGATTGTTCGTGAATAGTTCCATTGCCTCAGTGGACGGCGTTGTATAAAGAGTCTCATTGAGATGACGGAATCTAGCTGAAATCAACTTCTGCCGCATCGATTGCTGAAGTGGAGTAAGTTTCGAATTTTCAGGCAAAGGAGGAGGTGGTGGTGGAAGCGAGGAAGTCAATGTAGTCGAAGCCGTGCTTGGTTCGCGGGTTCCTAATGGTGTCATATTGCTCCCCGTTTGTTGCTCATTTTTAGATGTCTTATCCTTCTTCGACTTTTTGGCTTTCTTGCTGCCCTTTGAGGCTGGTATATCGGGTTTTATATTTCCATCGTCTTCTCCCTTCTTCTCCTTCCCTTGAGCTGGCGGAGCTACTTTCTTCTCCGGCCGTGCTTTTTTTTGCTTTGGTATTTCCCCTTCAATGTATCTCTTCCACATCTCGTTCACGTTTGATTTTGTGACCTTTCCGCCATCGTCATCCGCACCAGGCGCTCTCTTCCGTTTCTTGGACGAGCCATCAGTATCCCGAGACTTGGACGCATCTTTTGCTGCTGGTGCCTCCGTCTGAAGCTTAAGCTCCGAAGAAGAAACAGACCACCCTGGAACAGCAAACATGACTGCTTTAATTACAATGGCTCCTTAGTCTTTAGAGATGAAGTATTTCATACTTTCACCTTTATTAAAAGTTGATATAATATATATATAATATTTTTTTTTTTTTTTTTTTTTTTTTTTTTTTTTTTTGGGTTGAGAAAATCTTCTAAATAAACTTTACTGATAAGGTTTGGGTTACTATGATTATGTAATAACCTTGTCCGGAGGGGATAATAGATGTTCCTGGGTTATATGTCACCTGACCCAGCCGGTGGACCGTGCATTTTCAGCGCTTTGAAGGTTGTTTTCACGTCGCTTCAACTTCGACGTCAATATTATTATATTTCGGTTTCTCAGAAAACACATAGTTATGTCTCATCCGTATATATAGCTTATACTCCCATTCCTTGGGTTATCATGTCATGCATTCACGTTCAGCCAGAACCAGGACCATGATTATCAGGAGCCACACCCGGATTCCAGTGCACTACTCGCATATACCCCGATGAAAATGCAAATACGTTTAAGCTCTTGATCAACTTCAGGCAATATACGACTGAATGTGCTGTCGTACTGGAACTTGCCCTGATAAAGACTACTAACACCAGCCTAGCCCCTTTATCATTCCATATCCAGCAGTTCCCTCCAAGCCAAGTCTTCGAGCTTGATACCACATGTGTTGTTTTCTTAGCCGCTCAGTGTTCAAACTCCTGGAATAAGATTATACAAATGTATATTTGACCGTGTATGGGCCTCTCGGTAAGTCGAAGCATAGCATCCAAGATGCATCACTGCATTATGGTAGAAGTTAGTATGGCCTTTGGTTTGAAAAAGATCCAGGCGAGGGTTTCAGTAAGCCATTTGTGCTATTTGAAAGTCAGCAAATTGCCCAGAGGCAGCCCTTTCTGGTTACAGTCGACCGAAAAGTCAATATATCATTGTGGTTGGAAGGTCTGAACAGGTACCCTCAGCCTGGTCTATAAAGACGTTCATTAAACTAATTATGCACCAGAGTAAGTTAGTAGATGGGATACCATTTTTGGCCAGTCGTCAGTACTAAATCTATATGTTGCAAACGGGATACTAGACATACACGTCCAAAGTAACATGTCCCAGCACGACCCCTGGGAACCGGTAATAAAATCAATCAAATAATTATATACATGCATCGAAAACCTGCTCTTTCACAAAGTCAACTTTCTTCTTACATCTCCTAACTTACCGCTGGGAGTTACCACAGACTTCGTCTTCGCCAACAGCGTTCGGTATAGCTAAGCATGGTACTCGGCGTCAGCTCCCGCTGTGGCTGAGCCTATGGAGCTGCAGTGTGGCGCTTCTCGTATCTTAGTTCGCTCGTTATCACCGTCAGCGTTGGTGATGATTGAACAACACCATCAACCCTCACAATACAGGCATATCGCAGCGCCAATCCTGCTCGTCGCCAGGCTGAAGGGCGGATTTTGTTTTCTTTTTCGATCGAGACCGTTGGTTCAGCTAACCAGTCAGTTATCGAACGGATTGCGAGGAATCTTTGTTACTCGCTCTTTAGTAACTAACGAACTAGTTAACTAGCAACAGCGCCGCCCCTCTTCTTCAACGTCTAACGACCAACCTGCAACACTCTCTCCCCGACCACACACTCCACGACTCTGACGACCGATCGATAGAATAATAAGTAGTGGCTGACAGTCCGCCTGCAAGATGAGTTGTAAGTTTTACGCGACTCTCACCCCGTCGTCTCCCCTTTGGTCTGCTAGGGCGCCTTGACGAGGGGTACAGGCCTCTCGAGCAGTCGGCCTGGTTTCGTTTGCTGTACTGCGGTCCCTCCTGTTTCATCACAGATGCCAATATCATTGTCAAGCTTGTCTGTCTGTCTGCCGATGATACTTGAGGTAGCTGTTTCTTGTCGCAATTGAGAATGAAAGCTGATATATTTTCCTTTTCCCCGCGCCGTCTAGTCACGAACATGCTTAACAAGCTGCAAGGGCAGCCAGAGAGTTACGATAAAAAGTACGCATAAGTCACCGTCTACTGCCATCATTGACGAGGGGGATGACGAAGGATTTCACGGCTTACATATATCTCCCTTAGAGCACAGTATCGGTTTGGAAAGACACTGGGTGCAGGTACATATGGCATTGTTCGGGAGGCAGACAGCCCCAACGGCAAGGTTGCCGTAAAGATTATTCTTAAGAAAAACGTGAAGGGAAATGAACAGATGGTGTACGATGAGTTGGACATGTTACAGCGACTTCACCATCCGAATATAGTCAGATTCCATGACTGGTTTGAGTCAAAGGTGCGCACTTCTTGTTGTACTCCTCGGCAGATTGATCTGCTATTCTGACCGCGTGCTAGGACAAATACTATATCGTCACCCAGCTAGCCACTGGCGGTGAGCTCTTTGACAGAATCTGCGATTACGGACGATTTACCGAGAAGGATGCTTCACAAACGATCCGACAGGTTCTAGATGCCGTCAACTATCTCCATGAGCGTAACGTGGTTCACCGAGGTATGCAAAGGACCGAACCAAATATTTTAACACTTACTGACATTTTAACAGACTTGAAGCCGGAGAACCTTTTATATCTCACTACTGCGCAGGAATCTCCTTTAGTCCTAGCAGATTTTGGTATCGCGAAGATGCTTGACAGCGACACTGAGGTGCTCACATCTATGGCCGGTTCTTTTGGATACGCTGCTCCAGAAGTAATGTTAAAACAAGGCCACGGTAAGGCCGTCGACATGTGGTCCATGGGCGTCATCACATACACGCTTCTCTGCGGTTACTCTCCTTTCCGGTCGGAATCTCTTAATGACCTGATCGAAGAGTGTCGATCGGGCCGCATCGTCTTCCACGAAAGATATTGGAAGGATGTTTCCAAGGACGCAAAGGATTTCATCCTCACTCTCCTCCAGCCAGACCCAACTCTCAGATCAACCAGCGAACAAGCTCTACAACACAGGTGGCTCAAGGGTGAAACTGCCACTGATCACAACATTCTTCCTGAACTCAAGACCTACATTGCTCGTAATAGGCTGAAGCGCGGAATCGAAATTATCAAGCTTGCCAACCGTATTGAAGCCTTGAAGATGCAGGATGAAGGCGACGATATACCCGGCACCACTCTTGATGAAGCTGAGGAAAAGAAGGTCGAGGAGAAGCCCGCTGCGGATGTCAAGCCGTCTGAAGGTGCGGCAGCACCGGCAAACAAGGGTCGTCTCAGCAGACTTGCACGGGGCGCTATATTCAGAGAAGTAGTCCTCGCCAAGGTCAGGGAGATGAAGCAGCAGGAGCAACAACAACAAGTCGAAAAAGAAGCCCTAGAGAAAGTAGAGAAGGATAAAGGGAAGTAGGCCAACGAGGATAATGGCTGGTTAATATTTAACCACGCCGCCTTGAATATATGGGCAAGGGAATGGCCTACTCTAAGGCTCAAAGAGCCGTGTGGTTTGGTGTTCATAATACTCCGTATGTTTGTTTGTCTATTTTCGTGGCTTCTTGGTGTTGTGATTACCTCCTGGTGCGCCTTCTTTTTGTTAAGTTTTTTAAGGGCGGAAAGAAAATATTTTCCAGAGCTTTTAACGAGGTCTTAAAAAAGATAATTCCCTGGTTCAATGGTTCCATTAACTGCTTACTGGGAGTAATAGAAATATGTAAGTGATAAGTATGCTCATAACCAACCCCCTTCCCATGCTTCCTCTGCCCTAAAGATATGGTAACACCACCGCCAGGACGCCAGGACCGTTTCCAGGAATATAAACCATAAACCATGATGCCAATAATAAATACCGGGGAAAATGACCCTCATACCCATACAACAAAAATAGAAGAGACAGGCTTGGACGCTCGACTAGGACTCATAGAGCTCCGAAAGGGCTTCACTGCAGAGTCTGTCATAGTGGAGTGTTCCCTTCCAACCACGTTCAATTGATTTGATACCAACCGTGTTCCATCCTTCAGCTTTCAGACGCGCAATACGCTGCTGTTTCCCTTCACCAGACGACGTAGATTGCCGATTGGCCTGCCCATTGGTGCACGGGTCGGGCTGTGCATCGTATGCCTCAGTATCCCCATCGATGGTAGACGGCCCGTTGGGATACGTAGGTGTGAAACTCCAGTAGGAAGCCAGACGATTCATCTTCCTAGCTTTATGGATACGCTGCAGTTCCATTGTTCTGCTGATGAGCAGTGACAGTTCCCTGACATTCTCATCTATCTGAGAGGAAAGTGAGGCGATCAGGCTCATCATACGCGGTGTCGGTTTCTCCTTACTTTCTAATTCTTCCGGAAAGCTGTCCATGAATTTTGGAGTTGGAGGTGGTGTGAACGCTGCGGTGCCATTGATAGCTTCTGGTGCAGGACTGACGGAGATAGAGATGGGAGGCTCAGGGAGAGGTCTTCCAGATGTAGTGGCAAAAGGCTTTTTGTAAGCTTGGTTGTACTGCGGCATGATATCCTTGCGGTTCTTGCGGATCTGAAGTGGCTGCGGAATCAGATCAGCCTTGACATCGATGCGTTGCCTCCCTCCTATCCTGGCGCGAGATTGAGTTCCTGTCAAATTTGGTTCATCACAACATCGGACCTGGAAAAGAGCGGGTGGACGTGAGTTCTCCCGTGCAATCTGGTAAAATGTATATCCTTGACTGGCAACATAAGGCCCGCATTCAGGGTATCGACCAACCGCATTGTTAAAATCAGGAAATGGCTCTGGCTCCTCAGTCCGCGGGGGATCTGTAAAGGCACTTTCCAAAGAAGATTTGCAAGCTATGAAACTATCCATGGCAATTCGTAAAAGGGGAATCTTATTCCCAGAAAAGTTGTGGGAGGCTCGTCCTAGATTTTCGTATGATGCCGCAATGTAGTATTGGAAGTACGCTTCATGGATTTTATGGAGCTGTGTTGGCCATTTGCTTGATTAGCAATGATTCTGCAGAGCAGGTTTAGAGGGTAATGACAGCGCCACAAACCTGCTCTTCGTATTTGGTCAAAACCTCCATGGAACGCGCAGCGCATTGCTTGTAGCGGCATCGTAGATGAAGCAACTTGACTTCCTGAAGAGAAAGCTTCCATTGCTCACTCGGATTCGAGAGTATCCTCGTAGTTGTTCGGGTCCTTGGAGAAGGAGGGGTCCAAATTCCAACTGACATGATGTAGTCTTAAGTCTTCAGAAATGCATAAAAAGGTCAATGAATCAATAAAAATTCTAGAGATGGATGGTAATTAATTGAGAACGTTCCTTCATTCATAATGCTGGCGGGGAAGAAAAAAATGTGAGTTTGAAGTCATTGACCAAGGAGTTGATACAGAAAGGGTTCGATGTAGGTCGCGACGCCTGATCGAGAACCCAAAATAGCGCGCCTTTTCCCGTCAACTAAAGTAGACAGCAAACAATGAAGGATAACAAGCGGCAACGGCCATAAAAAAAAGGGTTTCTTAGTTCAAACATATAGCATTTCTATATGTTTGAGCCTAACATCAACGTCTATACAGTCTCACACCCTCTACCCAAAAACCACCAGAAACAAAATTCATATCCAAATGTCGTCCCAAAATCGAATGAGGGTATAGACGAAGATATATAAGATGATGATCCAGAGCGGGATAGATTGCCTTCCGGCCAAGATATACAACACGTCAAATGACTCGTCGGGTAGTTATGAGATATCGTAATCCAGTCAAATAGCGAGTGGCTTTGACCTTAAAAGCAAAAAGGGGGCAAAATAAGAAAAGAAAAGAAAAGAAACACAGGAAATATAGAGACCGATCTCGATCTCGGGTCGACATCCGAGCGTGTGAGCCAGGCCCGTTCAATCTGATTATCTGATATTGAAACATATTAAGAGTTGAACGAGCCTCAACCATAACTCGATGCGTCCGAGAGACCAAGAGAATAAACTACAATGACGATCAGTTTCGTAGTTTTATATATTTTATCGTCGAGCTCCGTTGCTCGGTGGACTGGTATAAACTGGCTCCGATAGCCAGCCAGAGTTGCACAACGCTCTCGCTCTCACAGCCACAGACACGAGAGCACTGAACTATTAGGCAGACAAGAAACGGCCCAAGCACGCATCTGTATACCCGAGGGGGCGTCCACGTTGCACCTGTCCGGTCGATGCCACACGAAACATCCTGTGTGGTGCAGCTGGCTGTTAATTATGACATAACGATTATGACCTCCATGTTGTTGTCGATGGATGTTGAATATTAATTTCGATGGTCGTTGGAAGCTGAAGTTGAAGGAAGGACTCCTGGCTTAACTAAGTTAACTAGTTAACTAGTTAGTTACGTAAGCTCGAGCCGGTGGCCACAATTGAATATATTGATTGATTGATTGATTGATTGAACAGAAGAAAATTCGAAAAGCATATCACGCATTTGCTTGGGCCTTGTTTTTGTTTTTGTTTTTTTTTTTTGTTTTTTTCTTGTAGTTATCAAGCTCCAGGCGTCCAATCATCGAACTCGTGATATATCGCCTGTGCCCATCAATTGGCTCATTTCATCAAAATCCCCAGGATGAAACCGCCGCGATCATAGACAATAGGGTCGGTGGTATACAGGGGAAGAATAAAAATGCGCGGCATCTACTATTTGCGCATAGTAAGTTTATGTTTTGAACCAAGGGGGTAAAGGTGAGAATGAAATTAAAAAGAAGAACGATAAATTAGATAGTCCACCCAACCCATCCCCACCCCAGGATATCCATAACAAAACCACGATTTCCAGTACTCCTTCATAACTTTTTCACGCCATGACTTTTTTTGTGTTCATTTCCTTTCATCTCAGGGTGATCCTGGTCGCACATCACTCTCTGCCGCTTTGGCAGAGTCCGTGGACTGGATTGCCTCACCCGTAGCAGCCAGTCCGTGCATGAGTTCTCCAAACAACCTATCGAGCTCTGCAGTGACGACTTCATCGCTGGCACCTTCTGTCAGACTCTCTATGCTTGGAGGTTTTAGTTCAGGGAATTGGGTTAAACTGCTGTGCTCTGCTGCCGGCGTAGCATTGAGTGACCCTCTAACATTGCCGTTGCTATTTCCGTTCTGGGAGTACATGGATGAGCTGTCAGAGCGGGAAAGTGGTGCTGCTGTAGCGCTTCCATTTCTGAGAGTCACACTTTCTGGCAAGCTGCCGACATGGTGCTCGTCAAAACCGTTAGCTATATTAGATCTAGCGAGGTTATTGCCGTACTCGTCGTCTTGAGGGAAATAAGGATAGCCTGGCTCTCTGATTGAAGGGGCCTTTGCCAGACCTCGTCTTTGGGTATTGGTTGTAGGGCCGCTGACTGAACTCTCTCTATCCAATCTGAATGGATCATAGTCTGCATCAGAGACGGAGGATTGCTTTGACTCTGCAGTCGATGGACGTGATTCGGAGGCAAGCGCGTGGTGATCTGATGGAGACTTTGCTGTTGGGAGGGCGTCAGGTTTGCCGATAGCTCTACTGAGAACAGAGGGTGAATGTTGAAGCGGAAACATTGCTTGAGCAGTCGTGCTTTCATTATCAGAACTCCAAGCACCAGGAGTTTCTGCATGGGCTGTCTCGTCAATGGGCTCATCTCCTGGTCCATCCTCTTCTGCAGTCATAACGGGAAATGTCCAGGCTCTGGTGTCTCGTTTCTCTTCTCGCGACTCAAGAGGCTCAGCATCATGAGGGGCAATCTCATCATCAGCTAGATTAGGGCTTTCGGATTCTTCGATACTTGTGGCTGTGGTTGGGAACTTCCAATCCATAGTTGGAGGACGAGGCCCGCGGTTTTGTGGGAACTCATCGTGTGGCTCGCTACCTGCGCTTGATGAGGCACGGTATGATCGGCTGCTAGATCGGTTAGCACGAATCGTGTCGGCATCGGCTAGCTGGAATGGTGGATTAGCAGATCCGGAAGCAGATGCGTAATGAGAAGAGTCATAGACACCAAGGTTGATGTCAATAAAGGTTGAGGCGACGGAAGATCTATCCGTATCAGTTCTCAATGGCAAGTCATTGAATTTGCGCGCTTGCTCGATGGGCACGAAGTCATTTTTGGTTTCATACTTGTACTTCGGCTTTGCTTCGTCGAATAATCCCTCCATAGCGGCAGCGCCTCTCTTGACCCTCTCATCGAAGTTGACCTTTTCCTCTGCTGTGAGTTCTCTTTCTTCGGGTTCCATGTTAAATTGATCAAAGGAGGTATAATTTGGCTCTAGAGACTGCTCGGTTTCCAGGGCTGCAAGTGACGCAGAGATCTGGTCCAAATCAATGATCGAGAATCTCTTTTCAAACCCTTCAGTGGTGCTGAAGTTCCAGGCTTCGTCATCTAGTGGTCCTCTAGCTCCAGGCATTTCGGCTGCAACCGCGCCTCCAGGATTGAAAAGCGAGATACGCTGGCCTCCACGCTGAGACCATTGGTAATAAATCTTTACTAGTTCTCTCAACCCTTCAGTAGGATGAGACTGTTCGGAACCGGCGATGTAGGGATGGTTCAGGATGTCTCCCATGGCAGGTCTGGTTCTCGGGTCTGCATCTAACGCGTAAGAGACAATCCCACATAATTCTTCGGAGTAGTTTTCTCCATCAAGCCGCGGTGTGAAGCGGTTAAGTTGGCGGCCGATCTGCATTCTCTCTCTCAAGGTCGCGTTGGGTGGGTTGCCTGTGGCACATTCGAAAAGAGTACAACCATACGCCCAAACATCAATCTAGAACCAGCTCATTAATAAAAATATCCAAAAAGGTATATTCGCATGCTAACAAACCTCATTTCCATAAGGATGAACCTCATCACCGGGCTTATTTGGGAACAGCTCTGGTGGCATCCAATGGGGGGTGCCAATCCAGGTCGAACGTTTGTCACGCTGGCTTTGGAGAACTCCTGCAACACCAAAATCACAGATTTGGATGTTTCCTTCTTCATGGATTAAAATGTTGCCAGCTATTTACCAGACAAGTTAGCTAAGGGAACAACGAACATAGAATATCCATGTCACAATTACCTTTGACATCTCGGTGTATGATACCAGCATCATGGATCGCCTTCAAGCCCACAGCTACCTCGCGAGCGATGGGAATAATGAACTTCTCCTCCAACTTATCACCAGTTGCACGCATCTATTGAACAGGGCATTAGAATATAAATACGGTACAATTGTGTCGGTTGACTTACCAAGGTCTTGATGCTTCCACCTGGACAATACTCGCTAACAAGCCAGAGTTGGGAGTGTATTGAAACTGCCTCGATGAAGATGTTAATGTTCTTCGCACCGGCTTCCTTTACCTGAGACATGACCTTTGTTTCGTGGATAAAGTCTTTGATAGATTCATCTTTAAAGTCCCTGGTAGTTTCGTAGTCAAGGTTATCAATATCCATGACCTTAATGGCGACCACAGATTTAGTTAGAGCATGGTGGCTATTCATTGTTGTTAGTAATCTATTGTGCACACAGTAATAGAGATGGTGAATACAAACCCTTTATAGACACGACCATAGGAGCCCTTTCCGATCAATTCTTCAAAAGTGTATGGAGGGACATCTGTCTTTGCCCGACGGCACATCTCTCGGACAATAAAGCCTTGCTCTCGGGCAAGTCGCATGGCCTCGGCTTTCTGCTTCGTGATAGCCATAACGGCCGACGAAGGGTCAAGATGACCTGTAGAAAACATGTTGGGCGTATCCCGTGGGGGTGTGCTGTCTTTCTCAGGTGGTGGATCAACAGTGACCGTAATGAACGGCTTTCTGAGCTCTTCTTCAAAGCGTTCAGCTTGCGCTGAATCAACGCCCTTGAGCTGTTCTTCAAGTTGAGCAGCCTGTGTAGAATCAGCTTCACCCAGTTCTTCTCTGAATCTCCCACGCGGGGTTGCTGAGGGACAGTCCTTGGAAGTTTCTTCAGCTTTTGGTGCGAGTGAATATTCTGCGTTGACCGGACCGGGAGCAGCGGTGGTATTTTCGGACTCTGACTTTGATTTGCGGGAGAACAACTTCTTAAGAGAAGAAGTAAATCTCCGAGCTCCACTTTTCTTTCGCTTCCGATCTTTGATCTCCTGAGCAGAAGGGAGTTCAAGACGAAAAATAGGGCGAGGAGGAGCTGGACAAGTTTCAGGTGTTGGTTCAGCAGAACAAGGCTTATTAAAAGGGAAGCTAAAGTCACCCTGGGCGTGGAATGCTCGCGGTTCGGCTGGAACGTCGGCTGGTGGGGCTGGATCCGGCTCGGGTCGCGTAGCCGGTTGGCTTGCAGGGCTTGGGAGATAAAGATAGCCAGACGAGTTGACCCCACCAGGGATGAAGTTCAAGGGGTTATATGGAGATTTGGGGTTGAGGGTTGAGAAATGATGTGGTTGAGGAAATGAGTCAGTCTTGAACTCGTATGGTTTGTTTTTAGGTGGATGAGGTTGGGATCTCTTGGGTGCGGTGGAAGAACGCTGTCTGTTATTAGGTTCGAAATCGCGACCCGACTTTGGTAACGGATCAGTAAGAGAACGTGGATCGGGGAACGAGCGAACTTGTTTGAGAGTCGACGTTCCTGCTGGCTTGCGAGTCGAGAAATCAGGGTCGAAATCGTTGAAACCACCTGGCGTGGTGTCGTGTTTCGGAAGCTCTCTAGCCTTCGCTTGAAATTCGCCACGGGTATAGAGGCGTTGAGGTCGTGGGTATTGTCTATATCTGGAAGACTTTACAGGCTGGCCCTCGTGATGGTGGTAGTTTTCTGTCGTGCAGACGCGTCTAATGGGGAAAGGACGCGAATGGGGGTCAAACTTGTGGGTTGAAGAAGTTTGTACCTGGGGTTCGCGAGACCTAGGGAATGCACGGTAGGTCTCCCTGACAGGCTTTGGGTCCACTACCCGATTGGGTTGATGATGGTGCGAAGTTGGAGTGTTCTGAGGAACAGTGGTCTCCTCCGGGAGCCTATACATGGCGATCAGAGAGAGGTACGCGAAGAATAACAGTGGGATGATAGCATAAAACATACCTAGTAGAGAGCAAAGGCGTACTGGGAGTAGGATCGGGGCGACGATCCTGGCCGGATTCAAATGTGGGATACGAGTTGTTCGAGTGATAAGTTTCAAACGAGCTGACGTACTGGGTACTATCAACTGGATTGGCCTGAGCAGAAAATTCCTCGTAGCTCTCCGACTGGAGGTAAGATGTCACTTCAGGGTTCCCTTCGTTAAGGTCACGCTCTCTCAGAGGTGGCGGGACAGGGTACTGAGTTCTAGGAGCCTGAGCTAAGGCAGAGTCAGAAGCAGCCGGATTGGTAACAGTCTCCTCAGCCCTATCGAGGTTCTGTTGCTGAAGTCTTGCTGCCGCGCTGCAGAAGAGATATGCACTGGCAGCTTGGATATCCTCCCTGCTTCCAGTGAAACCCCGGGCGCGTAAGGGACTTGGAATATCACTATATAAGCATCCAGAATTAGTCAATGGCAATAATGAGAGTAAGATAAAGTGAGAAGATGTAAAGAAAAGTGTACCCCCAGGGTGCATCACGCGCTTGTGTGTTCTCGTCGGCGGAAGAACCCATCTTATTACAGCAAGAGCTGATATAGGACGAGTAATATCAAAGCTAGTGTATCACACAGCACATATAATGGCGTGGATAGAACTAAACACACAGGAAGGCACACAGATCTGGTAATGAAGAGCCAGAAAAGGGCAAGAGGTTGTGAAGAAGGGAGAAAAGAAGAAGAGAGAAAGAGGGATATATTTCCATGTTGCGCGGAGAAGAAGAGGGAGAGGGAGAAGAAGGGAGGCAGGGAGACAACGTGACTGGAAAAGTAAACAGAGGGAGCACCTACAAAACTGCAGAAGTGCAAGACTACGACAGAGCCTGTCGATTGCCTATGCTCACCACCACAAGATAGATTGAAATAATCCCTGGTATAGAGTAGTTATAGGGATAGTCTGGTCTTGAAAGTTGCTAGACTATTCTCTAGTAGCAGGATGTGACAGTCCCTGCCATCTTTATGCTGGATATCGGGAGATCCCAGGGCAAGAGACTTACTGCTCTAATAGCCCCTTATATAGAAGCTCGACAAACAGTGTCTGGCTTTTATACAGAGGCAATTCTAATGGTACAGGGGCCTATCCAAATTCATATTAGCGCCATTTATTTAGCGTGAAAAAATATGTCAACAAAAGCAAGATCGACCAGCCTGGGCCCTTGGTAGTGGATATCAACATACTTTAGGATAACCAGATAGGCAGATAGATAGCCTTGTAAGTGAAATACTAGAGACGGCTATTGATATTTCGCAACAAATAAAGATATGAGATAGGCCAGGTATATGTGTCCCTTTGTTCGTAGGAGGAAGTGAATTGGGTATATAACGAGAGTTGCCACTGGCTAGGATAGTATGGAATCAAAGAAACTGTCACGATATCAACGTTAGTAGCCATAAATCGAGGGAAACGGGTATATATTATATATTCCAGTGAGGCTGAGGATGTCTAGATATCTCTATTTATTGCCTGCAAGGGCCGTATGCCGAGTCCCGGACGTGCAATAAACAAGGAGAATTTTTTTTTTTTTTTACAATGGGTATAGAGCACCAAAAACTACGGCTAATCCAACTACCAAAAGGCAAGGGTCTCTCAACGGGCCAGTACGCATGTCCACAAGCATAGACTTCTCCATTCTTACCTATGAAATCGAATAAAATAACAGAGCACAATGTCGAAAGACCAGCGAGCAAGCAAGAAAGGAAGTAGGGTATCAACCGGGAAGATTAAAACGTTAAGGCAAGAAAAGTAAGCTTAAGAAAGCAGAGGCTGTTAAGACCTCTCTGCTAAAAACGCCCCACAACGCCATCTATTGCTGCAGAGCGAGCGTCAACGGCGTGAAGGAAATGGGTATCGCAATTTGATAGTTTGAGATGGAGTCGAGGTTTGGGCTTGAGGCCTGACGTCTGGACGATGATGTTGGATCTTGCCTGTTTGGGACGCGACGGAGGACGGAGAAAGTGTTTGTGCGTGATGACTAAGCGGTGCAACAGCGTCCAGTCGAGCCCATCGGGGGAAGGCATGGAGAGCTTCCATTTCTACCTAAATTTCTAGAAGAGAAAGGAGAAAGGGGGTTGCTTTTGAATGGCTTATTTCTTTCCATGTTGTTTTGATCTAAGTCATGTACAGAAGGGTGCTAACGGCTCACTACCTGGAAGAATCTACGGCATAACTAACTCGCCACAGTCTATAGACCACTGACCCGCAGGAGTAACTGGTTAAACAACATCAAGCCGCCCTAGGACCATATTGAACGAAGGAACAAGTTTATTGTACCTACTCCGTACTCACCTCGTCAATTGAAGGATCACGAAGAGAGGAACAGCGGAGCCTCGGCTACTAGTTACTGGATGTTGAACTGGGCCTTGAGGACCTCGCCGAACCGCCTGATGGCTTCCCTGATCTTGTCTGCCGGGGCAGCGGCGAAGGTCGATCTGAAGAACATGTCTTCCTCGGTAGCCGACTGGTCGGCCAAGAACCAGCTTCCGCGTGAAACAAGGACACCAGCATCGACGGCGGCCAGGAAAATCATTTCTTCAATGGCCTTGTGGTCCTTTCCTTGCTGGTAGGCAGGGTGTTTCTTCCAGTCAACCCGCATCCAGTTCTTTGCAGGGATATTAGCCTTTTTGCTGTTTTTTTTTTTTTTTTTTTTTCTCCCTTTCTTATGTTCGCTCCCAAGAAAGGATGGGGAGAAAGAATGGGAACGGGGGGCAGGGGTTAGGGTGCAGGGAAAAGGAGAAAAAAAAAAAAAAAACTTAAGAAAAAAGAAGGGAAGAGCAAAAGACAAAACACCAGTCCCAACGAAATAAACCGAAGAGCATGTTCTGCGTTAAAAAAAAAAATGAAATGAAT
>QQSR01000123.1:0-58148 GCA_003664465.1 Trichophyton mentagrophytes
TGAGTACCTCAACCCTACATACCCTATTTCGCACTCCACGCGCCAACACACAAACTGGTACTCGTGTATAATCGCAGCTTTTTTTCGAGCGAAAAAGTGTACATGAGTTCGAGTAGCGTGTTTCGTGTTCTGTCGTGTGCTATTTTCTATCTCTTTTTTTTTTTTTTTTTTTTTTAACATTTTTCAAGATGCGTGGCGACACCTTTATCTGGTCGCTAGCGACAGCGATTCCATTGCTGTCCACTGCCGTCGAGTCTCTGCAGGTTGTCAAGAGAGATAACCCATCGGTTCTCGGATTTGATATCGAGCGCTTCCAGGCTGCAAAACCCATCCACAGAGATATTATCGCCAAAAGAGCATCGACCAAGACCATTAGCCAGGATCTTGATAACCAGGTGAGTGCTGCGAGTTGTGTCTGTCCATAGCTCTCCTACCAGAATGTTGACGCTGACGGCTATAGAAAAACCTATACTTCTGCAACCTCACCCTTGGAACGCCTCCTCAGACAATTCGAGCCCACATCGACACAGGCAGCAGCGATTTATGGGTGAACACCGCGGACTCACGGTTCTGCAGCTCGAGGCGTTCACCATGCAGCCAGGGAGGGACATATGACTCCTCCAGCTCTAGCACCTACCAGCTCGTCAACAACGACTTTAACATCTCGTATGTCGATGGATCAGGCGCCAGCGGTGACTATGTCACCGATGTCATAAACGTCGGAGGGATCAAATTGAAGGACTTCCAGTTTGCCATCGGACACACCTCGTCCAGTCCTCGTAAGTTGATGTATCTCTATCATGGGGAAAACCATACAATGCTAATAGCGTCCTAGTCGGTGTCTTGGGAATTGGGTATGAGGCTGGTGAAGCCCAGGTTACCAGGTCCGGAGATGAGTCGTATCCCAACCTTCCTGCTGCCCTCGTCAAGGCCGGCCACATCCGCTCTAATGCCTACTCGCTCTGGCTCAATGACCTGGGTGCCAGTCGTGGCCAGATACTTTTCGGAGGTATCGACACTGGCAAGTTCCAAGGCAAGCTGCAAACCATCCCAGTCCTCCATACCAGCAGGGGCGATTATACTTCCCTGGTTGTAGCCCTGACTGGTGTTGGCATCCGGACTGGCTCTGACGGCAGTATCGACACATTTCCATCCCAGCCAGTCGCCGTCGCCATGGACTCCGGTAGCAGTTTGAGTTATCTTCCCGATGCTCTTGCAGCAAAGGTCTATAACGCTGTCGATGCTGTATTCGATCCGGCTAACAACCTTGCCTTCGTTCCTTGCTCTATGGCCAATGACAACAGAAAGCTCGTTTTCACCTTCTCGTCCCCACAGATCGCCGTTGGTATGGACGAGCTAGTGATTGATCTTGGACCAGACGCCAATGGCAACGAGGCTACCTTCAGAGACGGCTCAAAGGCCTGCGTCTTCGGCATTGCCCCTGCTGGAGGCTCCATCTCCATCCTTGGCGATACTGTGCTACGCAGCGCCTATCTTGTCTATGATCTCGACAACAACGAAATCTCCATTGCTCCAACCCTGTTCAATTCCACTGAAACAAATATTTTGGAAATTGGAACTGGCGAAAACAGCGTGCCTGACGCTACCGGCGTGCCAAATGCTGTCACAAGCGCCCAGGTTACCCAGGCTACTGGTCTTCCCGGAGTTGAGACTGGTGTCCCTGGCTCAAGACCGCCTAGCTCCAAGGCTGCAGGTCAAGCAAAGAGACCTGATTTCATCCTCAGCGTTGCTGCAGTTGGACTGGCAGGTGCTGGCATGCTCTTTGCTGCCATGTAATATCCCTCATGGACACCAGCTTTGGGTCTTTGAAATCTTTTGTTTGGCTCATTTTCTGCATATTGATATCCCTCGTGCCTAGGTGACTAGAGCTTTGTTGTATAGTTTTCCCTTTTCACTTTCGTGTTTTATACCTTCTTCTCTGCATAGAGCAGGGTTGTTTCATGACCTCCACGCACATATGTCCGTTTCTATTTCCTGCTGTTTTTGCCTGTCTTCCAACGTCCTCGCATATATAATCTTGCTCTGTTTCTCGGCGTCGGATTGACCTGACTTGTTGATAAGTGGTATCATAAGGATAGCCCAAAATTACGTACATAATCAACATCATTCTTTCTCCCTTGTGTGAACTAGAACGGCTCTGCAGCTCCCGCGTCTGCCAAAAGATCTTTTGGCGATAGCGGATGTATTTTGACTGTCTATCCCGGGGACGAAGAGGGTTGTTTGGGGACATTTCAGGTCTTGAAATGCTTGTATCCACCGATCATATATAACACTCTCGGTCATTCTTTCGGCCAGTCTCTAATTCGATATCGTGGTCGTTATTTCCTTCTATACTTTAAGCCACGGAATTCCCATTCCTAGTGCTGAATCTTGTCTCGATCCCAACACCTGGTTTTTTAAGACAATTCAAAAATTGCATAGTTCCCGCATGAGAAATTCTAATAAATCGATTCCACTGCGAGTATTCAGCGCTCGTAGCATGTTCATAATAAAGGATATCTCGATGCGATCCTGGCGCTGGAGGAGATGATCTCGCTTCTCAATACAAAGCTGATATTTCTCTTCATCCTTGGAACGAGACTGGAGATTCGACTCGAGCTCCCTGGATATACTCCGTATAAGGGAGTGCCATGGAGTTAGATGAAACGCCACTGTAGCACTGCATAGGGTATCTTGCCAGATACACTTCAGACCTTGACCAATGCTTCCCCAGGCTATCATGGCTCAAATCTGACGCCGCATTTCTTTTCTTTTCTCTGTTAATCTAATTTCCTTATTTCCTCGTGAGGCTCATCAGACAGAGCCTCGGTTTCGTTTGGTGAGAACTGTACGTATTTGATTGTTAACAGGTCTATGACCCTTCAAAGTACTCCGTAGAATGCACGCAAATGCCTCAGTACAGAAAACCCCGTCCCTCTGTTTTTCCCTTTATGTCAAGATTGTTTCCAATCCAACATAAAGCCTCCTGATCAGCATCTTGAAAGCACAACCGCTCGAGCCCCTTGATCAGGCTTGGCTGTGACATCCAAAGTTGCTGATTCTTCCTGATCGCCAAAAGAAACTTTCTCAGTAGCTTCGTGTGAGTAAATGTCCCAGTCACAACGCCAGATCTCCGTCTTCATGTTTCTCTGAGAACTCCAAGGTAAATTTTGCCTCGTATCATCAGCCATGGCAGCCACCCTTCGGGCCTGAGCTAGATCACCGCATTCTAAAACAGTGAAACGGGAATCAAGCTGTGCTGAGACAGCTAATAGATGAGGGTAGAAGGAATCAGCCCTGGCCGAGCCTGACGCTCTCCCCGGATGCTGGTTTGGCGGAGGTACCAATGCCAATGTAGGCTCATACAAACGTACACTACGCCTTGTCGTTCCATTTGTGAAATCCCTGGGTGATATGTATGGAGGGTTTGATATCAGGAGATCCAATCCTTTGCGGTGACCCTGGTTTGATCGGGAGAGCATCTTGCCTAGCTCTGAGCCATCTGATTCCAGATAACGAGGGTCTAGGATATCAGCATGCACGAAGTGGATTTCGTCTCGTGCACGGGAGAGTAAGGTTCCATTTCTGATGTTATATTCGAGGTTCTTCTTTGCCAGAGAGAGAGCCATAGCACTGATATCAACCCCAATGATCGAAATGGTCGGAATCGAGGACGCGAGAAGAGAGTGAAGCAGCAGCGGTATGCAGCCTGTGCCAGTGCATATATCAATAATTCGAATGCTTTTCGTAGGGTTAAGATGGTTCTCGGCCAGCAGTCGCTGTGCTATACGCGTGGTATAGGACTCTGTATCTTGACTATCAATGGGAATTCAACAGTGTCAGCGCCGTCTTAGCATAATATCAACAGAAAAAAAAATCAGAGAGCGTTCATCTAACCGTGGAATCAGCACTCCTTCTTTGCAGAGTATTGTCAAGTCTCCAAACGGCTGGTCCCCGAGGATATACTGCAAAGGCTTCCCAGCTGCTCTTTGCCGGACGAGCAACTGCAACCTCTGCTTCCACCCCCAGCTTTCACTACCTGTATCCCTACTCCGTGCATACTCAGTGAGCCAACGAAGCTCGTTCCGTGCAGAGCAAAGATCTCGGCATTCTCGAAGCAGCGGCGGGAGCAGAGGATCGATGCGGCGCGCGCGCAGGAAAAGCGAGTAGGGGATCCGTGGCATCGATCGACGGGATGGCCAGCTAGCAAACAGTCTTCATTCTGGTCTATCTGGGGTTCTATTTGCACGTTTAAACCATCAATCATTGATGTGATGATGCTTCTGCTGTTCGTCTGGTTATTATTTTGATCCGACCATCAAGATATCAAACGTATTCACTAGTTAAGTTAGTTAGCGCCGCGGGAGCTGGCAGAAGCAATTATGCCTAGTTAACCACTATCCAAACATCAAACATCCCGAGAGAAAGAAATCACAGTGACAGCAGATGACCCTTGGATGAACTGTCTGTCATGAACGGCTCTATGCATTAACCGTCCCGGTTCTTCCCCTTTTCTGAATGGTGCCAAATATAATGCCACTATACATGCGGTGATACGCCCTGTCACAGCGCCGTCGGGGATGAAATACGGTGTCACTCTATACCCGCGCCGCCTATGAGCGATGGCCTCACACTTCGCAATGCAGCTGGATCTAAAGCAGGCTACCTGCTCGCAGGACGGGTCAGCCGTTGCTCGGGATAGGGAGTTGTCGGCTGCGTTTTCATCCAACCTATACTGTATCCACCCTGGCTTCTTCGTCCTTCTTAAAAGCCCATCGTCACCAGCGAGCGGCTGCTTACACCCATTTACCTCGTTGTTGTTTGATATTCCCATTCACACGCCATCACAGGTGAAAATCCCGAGGCTACACGGCGATCTGTGTACCTCCTATGCGTACAGGAGGAATTATAATGCCCCTGTTGGCCCCGAGTTTGTGAATTTGCCAGCATCATCACATCTTTGCCAGCCGTGGCCATACGTTTTCGATGGATGGCCAGTTATCGACCCAGCCGAATGACAGCATCATGCTCCTTTCGGTGATGTGGTCTGAGTTCAGCGTTGCAGCAGTCATACTGACAGCTCGAATCCTCACTCGTACCCTGGTTATTTCAAGTTGGGGATGGGATGATATGAGCATGTGCCTTTCGATGGTATTCCTCCTCTACTTGGCTGGAGAGAGAGATAAATGGACGAAAGCGAGTGGAACGGCTGATATTAACCATTTTCTAGGTACTGGCTATTATGGATACGTCTCTACTAACAGCCAGTGTTCATCATGGACTGGGAAAGCATGCCACGAGCCTCACAGAAGCTGAATATATCAATGCAAATAAATACAATTGGATCTCTCAGGGTTGCCATGTTATGTCAACGAACTTTGGTAAAGTGTCCGTCATATTGTTCCTGTTACGGATTGTCGTGAATTCTCGGTCACAGAGGGTATTTCTATACACGGTAATGGCTATGTTAATGGTCATCAACTCTGTTTGCGTCTTTACCATCTTTGGCCAGTGTACACCAACTTCGCGGCTGTGGGATCAGGATATACCAGGATATTGCTGGCCACCGCACTACCAAAGGGACTATGCATTCTTCCAGGGCTGTAAGTATATTCATCCCCCTTCAAGCATCCACAGCCTGAGAAAATACACTAGTTAACTGATTAACACATGTTCAGCCTTTTCAGCTTTCTCGGATGGCCTCCTCGCCATATATCCTATCTTCGTCATATGGAAATTGCAGATGTCAAAAAGAACCAAAACCTGCCTTGGGTGCGTTTTGGCTCTGGGCATAGTGTAAGTCTCTGTCTATATCCAAAGCAAAAAAAACCTGTAGCCATATATATTCCAGTGCGTACACTAACAATTAACAAGGGCAATGATCGCGGCTATAATTAAGACCATATTCCTCGCCAGTCTAACGGCTCGAAGCGATTATACCTATGACACTATCTCTCTGACCATCTGGACGAATACAGAACAATATTTGATCATAATAGCGGCCTGTATACCTCCGCTTGGCCCGCTTCTGAAAATTGCCATGGGGAAAACCCCTACTGCGCAGCAGTCTAGTTCCAACAAATATGCATCCAAACACTACTCAGGGGAGCAGCAGATTAAGCACCCCGTGTTCATACCGAAGGATTCGCTGCTGTCTACTAACGAATCTAGTTGCTATCCCCTGCGAGAGTATAAGGGACGGTCAAGGATATGGGGAGATGGCAGTGAAGGCATGGTGGGCATTGATTTTCGTGAAGCTCGAGTATCACAACTTAGTGGCATCATGAAAACCACGGAGGTGCATATTGAAAGTAACAAGGATCCGGTGGAATAAAATGATTTCGGTCAAGCTGCCCATATACCGTTCTCGGTGCTATGGCGAAGCTATCGCAGTCTTGATGGGTATGCATGAAAGCATACTGTATTGGTTATAAAATAGAGTACAACATCAAGGTTATTTAAAGCCGTTTGGTTTCAGTATGAGGTTTGTTCCTCTCCGCAAGTAGTCAGTTGGCAGAGCCAATTTTTACAGAAGTGCCCATAGTATATCCCAGGAAAGTAGAGTCAAGGAAAGACAAACGTATTGTATCCTGTAACTAGAGAAAGGTACTTGAAACTGCAGAAGAAAATGTCGGGCCTCTCAGACGGGGTCCTCGGACTGCCTCGTCAAACGCGGAGAGAGCTCTATACCCCTGTCTATAAGTCGGTGTTCTAGTTATATCAAACTAATTCAACTACCCAGTTCCCAGTAAACAAGTTCAGCGTGGGGCGAGTCTTGCTTTGCTTTTTTTTTTTTTTTTTGTCAGGAGAAATTGAATGGATCACCAAAGTGCTTGTGCAATTGTAACGTATAAACATGACAATGTCCGTTCATCTATAAGAAGCTGACACTGGCCGCCGGCCTACCCTCAAAATTATATACATATACACAATAATTTGCTATAGACAGGTAAATGTAGAATGGAAGAAGAAAAGAAACAAGCAAAAACTTTTAGTCATTAGAGAGTCTTAAAGTTGACCGGACCGGCCCAGCGTCTGATCCTCTTGCCGAAAAACTGGAATATCAGTAGCATCACGAAGGCGAAGCCACAGATACCTGTCATGGCACCAAACTGACGGATAGGCCCTTGGTCTCCGGCCCAGCGAACCATGAAGTAGCTCACGATGAAACCAGCCGTGGAACGGGAGAAGTTGAGCCAGGCAGCGACCTCACCGCTGGCTTCTGGGTAGCTGTCGAGAACGTATGCGCTGGTTGCAACGGTGGTAATCATAATGCCGAAGACGTAGAGGCCCCAGCCCAAAGAGGCGAACATGTAGTGATATTCACGCTCAAGGGCAAAGCCAAGCAGGATGAGACCGGCGCAGATGCAGGGAGTGCTTATCCAGGTAACGAGGTATCGGGCTTCGGGCTCGAATCGGCCTTGATTGCGGGAGGCGGCGAGGCTAGCCACGCGGTCGTGTAACCAGTGGCCGACGATCTCACCTAAAATAGCAGCCACGACGGGAGTGAAGTAGAAAAATCCGATTTGTTTGGGGCCAAAGTTGTAGACGGGTACGAGGAAGATGGCCAGGGTGGTGTTGATGCCGACGACCCAGGCGAAAGTGAGAAGGTAGACGATGCAGGAGATTAACATGGCTGGTTTCGCAATGACGATGAAGGGTCGCATGAATGCATCCTTGAAACTGTTGCGCTGGTGACGGGACTGCCATTGTTCAGTGCCAATGAGGCGTTTCCAGCGGGAGACTCGGACTGGCCGTTGGTCTACAGGGAGCTTCCTGTCGTAGTAGGTCTCGTCCATGAAGAGAATGATAGCGATGAAGCAGAGGCCGGTCTCAATGGAGTAGACGCCGAATGCCCACTGCCATATTTGGGTGTTGATGATAAAGGCTGTGAGCAAGGGCCCGAGATAGGGCGAGACTATAATAAAGCTGGACCAGATGTTGATCTTTCTGGCGTGTTCGTGGAAGAAAAAGATATCGTTTATGAACATGAGACCGCCCTGTTCCGTTAGCTGGGTACGTGCATTGATACATACACTGGAGAGAAACTTACCCCCTGTGCGACGGTAGAGAAGAAACCATTGAGAATGCGCGCAGCCTGCACGATTAAATCAGTATACGTGGAATCGAGTGAGTCCGTAAATTGGAAGGGAATCGTACCATAAAAGACTCAAATGACTGGGCGGCGGTGCACCAGATGGCGGTAGCGACGGCACCAACCATGAGCCAGAAGAGCACCGGAAGGCGACCGAAGTAGGCCGAGCAAATGACAGTGACGATACCTCCGACTCCAAGCATGAAGACATTGCCAGCCTGAGAGTGGTTGACCTCGTCCGGTGTCATATGCCATATCCTATTACCGTCAGCAAGTGTATCTAATTGGCATTTATGATATTGAAGATAGAAAGCGTAGGGAGGAGGGGAGACATACTCGGCCTGTGGGAGGAGGGTGACAGCGCCAACAGCAGAGCCATAATCAGGCAAGAAGGCCGCGAAGGAGATGATGAGAAGGACTATCCACTTCTTCGTCGAGGACCAGTTTAGAGGGTCTTCTGTAGAATCTGAAGGCTGGGGAACGAGGATTGTATGGCCGTCTGGCGCAGTCTTGAGGCCGTCAGCAGCGCCTGGGCGGGCGACAGCGACATCAAGGATGACACCATCACTGCTGTCCCCGTCTCGCACACCCGCCTCGATGTCAACAACGACGTTCTCCTTGGACATGGCAGCGGCAGGCAGTCAGACAGCAGAAGTATCGGCATCAATCAATCAGGGAGAAGGCGAGGAACAGAAACTCATTTGGGGACTTGAGAGAGAAAAGTGAGGAGAAATGAGAGAAAGAGCGAGTGCGCCGTTGGTGGTTTATCTTAATTATTATTATGCACTTATTAATTATATCAACCAGGAAGAATTGAAAGGCATCCCTGCGCCTGTACGCCGTCCTGGCTGCAAGCTTGCCCAGGTCGAGGAGCTCCAAGACGGCTCTGGTCGAGTTCGATACGAGTGCGTTCCCACTCCGGACGGGTTGATCCGCTCTTCTCGCAGGCCAATAAAGGCCGCTATGAAGGTGGACATCGCGCGGGCGGGCAGAAGAGGCGACCAAGTCCGTTGTTTCATCGTATCTGCAGGCATCTTGCATCTCCCATCTGCAGGAAAGGATGTGCATTTCCTTTGGATGTTTTGGCCTTTGTCGGTCTCTCCATGTGGTGGCGTCTTCGAGAACATCTATTAATAGGCGCGCACTCTTTGCTTCTTCGATTGTCTTTTCTCCTTTCTTCTCTCTTGCTCTCTCTTTGTGCTTTTTCTTGGTCTCTTCTTTTCTATCCCCCACCCCCTTATCCGGTCCCACCATAGCCTCTTCTCGAACCGCTAGACTCCGTAAACAACAACAACGATGATGATTCTCTCAACCAATTGGAGACTCTCTTTTTTTTTTTGATATACTTAAACGACAAGCACCTGAGATTACGTCAGCAGCGCACGTGTAACTCAACCTTATTAACTCGGTCACATGACTAATAAAGTTAAAGTTTTAAGGTTCTTTTGACATCAAGTTCAAGTGTTATTATTATTATTATGATAATCAACTATTATTGTTGCTGTGTTGACTGCATGCGAGCTGCAAATCTAGCTGGATATATTTCATTTGTATACGCCCTTCGCTGAGCAGGATTGTGTCCTTTTCCGCGTGGGAACGAGCTGTTCGAGAAAAACAGTGGATCTCGGAGTGTGCCGATTATTTCAAAAAGTTGAGTTCAAAACGCGGACACGAACTGGAGGGGTTTGTCAAACAATGATAATAACCCAGGTAATCGGAGCTACGGAGAATATCATCCCATATGGAGTTGCTCCAGAAAATCTGGAGGACCAGGCTCCCGTCTCCGCTCTCAAAAAAAGGGGTCGATCAGGCACCCACGGTGTCAGCCGGTGCTAGGACCATCTGGCTTCCGTCGTCCAGACCGACATAATGCAAACTCAACCCCCACAGCTCCTGTTGCTTCTTCTCGTCCTTTGCCTCTACAGCCGCCTCAGCTTGCTCGCTCCCGTTGAAGTATGCTTCTGTAGAGTGTGCCCAGGAGTGCTTGGGTTCCAGTGCTGCTGACAGCAGGTCCTGTGCAGACTTCTCGGCGGTGCGGAAGAGTCCGTTCGGCCACAGGTACTGTGCCAGCCATCGGGTGTACAGCTGCATCAACGGGAATGTGAAGTTTCGGTTCGTCCATGAAGCCCTCTGCACTATGTTCGCGTGTAACACTGCGCCGGGTCGACACCCGCGATGCTTATATTGCTGAGGTCTGGAGTTTTATCTAGACGTTTCCTCAATGCATGCCTGGGGGTCGTATACATTAGAAATGATACCCATAACTATTCGACTTTCTTGACTCGCATGTTAAAACGGAGCGGGTGGGTTGAACTCAAACTCACATAAAAGTAACCAGGGCTAGTTTTGAGGCGCCATATCGCCTCATAGACTCCATAGCTACGTCTTTGTCGAGGTTGTGCATATCTGGATGTGCCAATTTAGCTACATCCCACTTGAGTTTGCCAGGCTGGTAATACTCGTTCCCTGGACGATGGGGATCGTGTGTGCAGCTGGATGTATAGACGATACGGCCGTGCTGTTTGTCCATAGACTCGAGAAGCCGGAGTGAAAGGAGGACATTGGCAAGAAAGTTGACAGCGAAATTCATCTCGAATGGCGGGTGCTGCCTGTCTCCCGTTTGGTCTGTGAGCCGGATGCCGCTTAGATCGTAGCACAAAGCTGCGTTCAAGACCAGCGCACGAATAGGGGGTATTGCGCCGACCGACACCTTTCTATTGATACCCGAGATGAAAGTACGGATGTCGTCGAAACGGGCGAGATTGACTTCCGGCATGCTCGCTACATTGTTTCTTTTGCCATGAGAATTAACAATCCGCTGTAGATCGGCTGCGTGAGCCGTTTTCTGGTAGCGGCCGGGGAAGATGAGTGTGTACGACTCGGGACGCCGCAGAAGCTTCTTTACCAGCTCCTTTCCCAGGCCGCCGGATGCACCGGTGAGGATGATAGTGCCATCCATTTTCTAGCTGGTTGTCAAGATGGCTATCCTCAGCCATGATGAATGGGGTGTTACCATGTGTGTGTGTGTGGGTGTGTGTGTGTGTTTATATAGAGGGATATATGGGTACCCAACGGCGGGGTCCGTATCGCTCGACTGACACCGTGGTAGCCTGTTCCGAGCTGCGACATTGTTGTCCGACCTAGACGGGAACAAAGGCCCAGAACAACCGACCTGCTTTTGTTTTCTATAGCCCTGCATGACTGTCCACGACGGTACACACCCAGACACCGGGGGCCATCACAGAGTGCGTCGACCTGCAGTCCACTTAAAAACGGCGACTGCATGGTAGTTACGGAGTTCTGCAGCAAGTTCTCCACTCTCCAGTACCCGTCAGATGTTTACATGCGATTGAAAAGGGCTCGAGGTCATCCCTTTTTATTCTTCGCTTAGCGGCTGCATCTGCAGTTCCCCGGCCCTGTTCATTTGCAGATATCCATATGTATACCTGGGATGAGAGCATCTACTCTTGACAGAGGGCACTTCTGAGCTCGGCCGAGGTGATCAGCAAGGTTTCCACGGTTGAATGGGTTGAGGGTGTGAGTGATGGCCAAATTCACCGGCTCTGCGGCCAACTTGAGACGATGCATTGGGACCTTAAGCCAGCCGCAATAGCTACTCTATCTGCAGGGGGGTAGATAGATTTGGCCAGCAGTGGTAAACCAGAGTGAACATCTCTATAACCAGTACTCCGTGGGAAAGAGTAGACATCTTCACACCTTCTCTCGTCTTCCTTCTGGCCCCCTTAACCCCTTCCCCCTATTTCTACTTCTACTTACTTCTGCTTCTGCTTCTGCTTCTAGAGTCTCTGCTGAGTAAGATCTGCTGCAGCACTAGTAGTCTAAGGGTAAGATCTAACATTCCCAATGTTAGGACCCGGGTTCGAGTCCCGGCTGGTGCATTTATCTTTTTATCTTTTTATCTTTTTTATATCTACTTTAACTGCTTAATTGATGCTTTATTATGACTATCTTTTTGATAAAGTCTCCTTCTTTGTCTTGTCTCTTACTTGTATGTCTCTGCTAGCGCTGCGAGTGGATGTCGCAGGTGGGCTCGTCTTGATATCCGACTGCTCAAGCGCTCAAGAGCGTCATTAAAAGTGGCCTCGCAGTGCTTGCTGAAGCCTTTTTATCATGCTTAAGATGCTTAATATGCGGTGATACGAGCCTCGCTCCGCCGCCCCTGGACGCTGCCATCGACCGTCTCTCCCAATCACGGCGGCGGCCTGGTCCATGTGTGAAGGATGGCAAGGCCGGAGACAGCGCTGAGGGCGGACCGGGAGCTGCGTCGCCCGTCGTTAAATAGGCCGCGAGATACCCAGACAGACAGACAGACAGACAGACAGAAAGACATAGAGAGATACAAGATACCCAGACAGATAAAGACAGACAGATACTAGAGATATCAGGATGAAGCTGAGCGTCCTGTTGATGGCGTCTGTCGCGGCCGCGGCGCCCGGCAGCAGCACCACCCACGGCCACGGCGCCTCGCGCATCGCCAACATCGACGTCGGGGTGCGGCCGGGCTTCCTCGTCGACCTGATGCCCGCGAGCCCGCTCAAGGAGAAGCTGGCCGCCTGCGCGAGCCTGTACGAGAAGAAGCAGGGCAAGCTGCGCTCCTCCGACTTCTCCATCAGCCATCGCGGCGCGCCGCTGCAGTTCCCCGAGCACACGATGGCCGGGCTGACGGCGGCGGCTCGCATGGGCGCCGGCATCCTCGAGTGCGACGTCGCCTTCACCCGCGACCTCCAGCTCGTCTGCCGCCACTCGCAGTGCGACCTGCACACGACGACCAACATCCTCGCCGTGCCCGAGCTGGCGGCCAAGTGCAGCGTCCCCTTCAGGCCCGCGGCCGGCGGCAGGCCCGCCACGGCCAAGTGCTGCACCAGCGACATCACGCTGGCCGAGTTCAAGAGCCTCTGCGGCAAGATGGACGGCTTCAACCCCCGGGCCACCACCGCCGCCGAGTACATGGACGGCACCCCCAAGTTCCGCACCGACCTGTACGCCTCCACCTGCGGCCAGCTGTACTCGCACCGGGAGTACGTCCGCGTCGTCGACATGTACGGGCTCAAGTTCACCCCGGAGCTCAAGGCCCCCGAGGTGCCCATGCCCTTCATGGGCAAGTACTCGCAGGAGCAGTACGCCCAGCAGCTCATCGACGAGTACCGCGAGGCACGCATCAGCCCGGACAGAGTCTTCCTCCAGTCCTTCTCCATCAACGACATCTACTTCTGGAACAGGCACGATGCCGACTACGCTCGCCAGGCCATGTTCCTCGACTCCCGCCCGGATACGCCCCAGGGCGCCCGCGAGGCCACGGCCACCATGGCCCAGCTCAAGCAGTCCGGCATCCGCACGCTCTCCCCTGCCTTTCATGCCCTGCTCAAGCTCGATGCAAACAACAACATCGTCCCCTCGGACTACGCCGTGGCTGCAAAGAAGGCCGGCATCAAGCTTACCACCTGGTCTCTGGAGCGCTCGGGGCCCCTGAACAAGGTCAGGTACACCGGTGACTTCTACTACTCCTCCATTGCCCCTGCCATCAAGGACGACGGCGACATCTACCGCGTCGTCGATGTCCTGGCCCAGAAGGTCGGCGTTGCCGGCATCTTCTCGGACTGGCCTGCCACTGTCTCCTTCTACGCCAACTGCTTCAACTTGTAGTTGCTCCTCTTCACGCTATCCGACTGCTGACGTTTATAGACGTATATAAAATTATCTAATGTTTTGTATATAATAATATCTATCCGGGTTTCTTTCTTTCTTTCTTTACTTTTTTTTTAGTATTATCTACTTGAACAAACGAGCAATCTCCTTCTCGCTGAACCGTCTGGTCTTGGTTCTCAGCATGGCGGCCCGCTCTTGCATCGTCATGCTGATCTGCTTCTCGCCAATGGGCACCAGACATCGGGCCAGGTAGTCGTAGTCCTTCTGCAGCAGCTTCACCGTCATCATGATGTAGTCGATGTTGCGGAACACAAGTGCCTGTTCCTGCGAGTACCGCTGCCGCTGCGTCAGGAAGGCCACCGGATGCTCTCGCCAGTGCCGCCGGGGGTTCAGATGGTGCGATGTATGGTATCCATCATTGAAGCAGAACCGGTTACTCTGCCAATTGTCAGCAATTACAACAACAACATCATCATCATCATCATCATCAACTTCTATATTCAAGAGGCATACTCACCGGAACGTCAATCAAGGTGATGCTGGAGCGAAAGTCAGACGTAGGATCGGCCTCGTCCACCAAGGCATGCTGTCCCCAATTGCCCACCATCATGGCAATCCGCATCAGCAGCAGCGGCAGCAGGAAGACAAACACCGTCGCCCGCGCATCCACACGCACAAACAGCACCGCCAGCACCGCGTACGTGCTCAGCTCCCAGCCCGCAGCCTTCGCCGCCATCCCATACTTGCCCTTCTGTGCAAAGTAAAGCGGCAGCTCGATCCAGACCAGAAACAAGAACCGGCCCACGTACGCCAGGAAATCACGCAGCTCGTCTCGCTGGTAGCGGATCGTCGACGACAGGTCCTCGGGCCCGTTCCCTTCAACGTGATGGTGCTTGACGTGATGGTAGTAGTAGGAGTTCCACGTATGGCCCATCAGCGGGTTCGTAATGTAAGGGAACAGCATGTCGAACAGCCAGTACCTGCGGTTGAGGATGCCGCCCATGTGGATGTGCTGGTGCATCATGAGCGTGTACGTGCCCATGTACCACGCCTGCACCAGCCAGTGCAGCACGCCATGCAGCCAGCTGAAGCGGTAGAAGAGCAGCACCGCGCTCGGCACGGAGGTGCTGAAGTACAGCAGCAGGTGTGTGAGCATCGCCACGTCTGTCTCGACCCGGACAAGCCGCCGCGCCCTGGCGATGTACGGCCGGATCAGCCATTGCTGCACCACCGCCGGGAAGGGCAGCTTCTGCGTGTCCCACGAGACGAAGACGGTCGGATCGAAGTCTGCATGCGCCGGGTCGTTCAGGTTCCGCAGGCGCTCGATGGTCTTTTGCTCGTCTTCCGCGTCGCCCGAAGCTCTGTCGTCTGAAGCTCGCGAGACGGTCCCTGAACTAGCCAGTTAGCAGCCGAGCAGCAGCACAATAAGCAGAATAAGAAGAATAAGAATAAACGCGACGGCGAGCTTGTCCTACCGTTGCTTCTTCCCGTCCTCGTCCTGCGGCCGCTCGCTCCGTCACTATTATTACTGCTGGCGAGTCCGTTGCTCGTCTGCGTCTGCGTCTGCGTCTGCGTCTGCGTCTGCGTCTGCTCAGCGTCTCGCAGCAGGCACTTGAGCACCAGCAGGTCGGGCTGCGTCAGGTTCGGATCAACATACGACGCTGGATCCATCTTCTTGGGTGTCCACGGCTCGAACTCGACCTGATCAGCAGGGGGTTGGTAGGAAGCTGTCGCCGGCGAATTAACAGCTATAATGGACTCTGGGAGGTCGCGGGAGTCGAGTTCTTCAACGAAGCCGCCAGCGTCGAGATGGAAATGGAGGAAGACGCGAGCCCCCTTTTCTTCTTCTCCCAGCGGGAGCCTTTTCAGCTTTTCAGGCAGCAGCAAAAAGGAAGAATCTCCTGATTAAAACGTCATTCTTGCTCTCTGCTTTCTTTTCTTCCTTCTATCCAGCGGGCGGACGAGCTAGCTGGATTTGTTTTATTATTTGCTAGAGAACCCCCCCATGGAGACGGAGCAATAGTAATATAATAATAATACCTGCTGTAGGCGATGTGCATTATTCGCTGTTTTATATTATTTGCTTCTGCGGGTTATTGGAAGCGGATTCAGGGGCGGGAGGGCCAATGGAGGCGGCGGTGGACATCGCTAGAGAGGCGGGCCCCTGAGCACATCAGGGGGTCATTCCGCTATTAAGAAGATGGGAGGAAGATGAGGAAGATACAGTATAAGATGGAGATGAGATGGAGATATATGGCGGTGTTGTTGTTAGATTTACATGCTGTGCTTGTACGACCTCTACTCAGGGGCAGCGATGACATCTGATATTCAGCTATGCCTATTATTATCTTCTCGTCTCGCAGCCATCGGGGGGGAGTCGCAGAATACCCTTGCTTAGTGAATCCGAGTCGAAGGATCCAATTCCAGGCGCTTCGATTCCAACATGGCGGCGCAAGGGGCAGCTACTGCACAGCTACTGCACAGCTACTCCTCGTCCTCCTCGTCCTCGTCTTCGCCATCTTCGTTCTGGTCCTTGTCCTCGTCTCCAGCTTCAGCTTCCTCCTGCTCGTCGTCGTCGTCGTCGTCGTCTTCCTCCTCAGAGCTGCTAGGGGGGGACATGTACACCGGGCCGCAATTACAGTCTCCGCAGACGTCCAAGGAGGTTTCATCAGGGAGAAAGACGAGGGTTTCGTCGTCGCCGCAGGTTCCGTCGCAATCGGGGCTATCTCGTCTCAAGACGACCTCGCAGCCGCAGGAGTAGAAGACCGACCACTGTTCGCATGACATTTTCCTATCCATCGTTGTCAGGTCTCATTCATTGCTTTGGGCTTCTGGTCTTTGATAATATATGGAAGAAAGGACTTACTCTTCTCTTGTTTTTTTTTTTTTTTTTATATTAAAAGAATAGAAGAGCAGGTAGGTTTGCTTGTGCTTGCTTGCTTCTAATAGATACTGGTTAGCAAACATTCACATTCACAAGCTAGGTGTAGTAAAACAGACAACTTACTGTTTGTGGTTGACAGAGAAGCTGAGGGTTGATGATATCTTAACTGGCCAAAGCAGAAAGAAGGAGAACAGGAAAGCAGGAGGACTCTTTTTTTAAAAAAAAGGCTCAAAGTGAGCTGCCTCCTTCAGTAAAGGACATATATAACTGTCCGGAACCCGCTTCTGAAGGACGTTTAATGGAGGTTCCCTTTAGATGAGCGGGACATGATAAGCTTCCTTTTTGAATGTCTGTCAACTGCGCTACATTGAGATATGTAGCGCAGTATAAAGGAGGACTAGAACCTCACGGAAGGAGATGGCTGACACTATGCCAATCATTCATCTGCCTTGCTTGATCGAAATGCCTCTACCAGTGCCTCTGCCTCCTGTGGGTTGATAGCCTCCTCTAGCAGCTCATGGGCCATCTCAACAGTCTGGTCAGATATCCCAGCTTCTAGCAGCAATCCTTCACTGAATGCCAAACGGGTCAGGACAACAAGGTGTTTTTGTACCGCCCCTGGTACAGCACGGAGCCGTGAAGGCAGGTCGACCTGGCCAGGGAACAACTTGATGATACCATACACAAAGCGGGTCAGACCGTTGACCAAAGTGGCATGTAAGTCCCGCTCTGGGGGGTTCGAATACATAGCATCAAGCTCGTCATGCATAGACCGAAAGGCGCGGGCTAAAGCACTAGGATGCGAGGCAATCATTTTACCAAGTCGGTTCCGCTCTGGGTTTGGTATTGAGAAGGCAATCTCGTTCAGGAACAGCATCACCTCAACCCGCAGAGTGGTGATTTCCCAGGCCGTGTACGGTTCCTCGCCCTCATCGGAAGATGGCAGCTCGCTAAGCAGGTTAGCCGCCCTGTCAATGATGTACTTTTCATGCTCCAGCTGCTGCGACTCCGAGTCACAGATTGGTCCAAAGGTGTTGGCCAGCTGGCCACAGGCTAGAATCTTTAGTGTCAAAATGATATCGTTCAGCTGCTGGTAGGAATTCAACATGATCAGGATAAAGTCGTATCCCACGCAGCGCCAGAACAACTCCAGGGCCTGTCTATTCTGCTGACAGCCGCTGACAATCAGGTAGAGTATCTCGAGTGCCTCTGTGGAGCTGACGCGGTGGTCCAGCTTTTTCTGAGGCGTCCTCTTGACCTTCCCCAGGTTTTCGTGCGATACAGGAGAGCTGGTGAACCGAGGCACGCCATTGATGTATCCGGAGTTCTGAAGCACCGGCACAATAGATTCGATGACGCAGGGAGCCAGCTTATGCAGATCTAGGTGAAGTATGAATTTCACTATTGACATGAACATGCCAATAGGGCTGTGGAAATGCTCTTTCAAGGAGCGTGACCATAACGACGCTATGGCCTTGGTATAGTCCACCGCATAGTTGCTGCTGCTTTGCGCGGTAATCGATTGTATAACAATCGATGAGAACTTGCGGTCTGGCTCAGACGGGAAATACATGCTGGAAAATACCTCCATATCAGGGGCATTCCTTGGGTATGTACGGTGATTAAGGATAAGCCGCATATATCGCATGTTACGGTCCTCTCGCTTGGGCTGCTGCTGCTGCTTTTGTTGACTCTCTTCGGGAGCCTCTCCTTTTCCTCCTCCAGGAGTTTCAGCGTTCCCATTATCATCAGCATTACCCCCGAGAGACTGACTCAGCTGAAGCACAAGAGGTACTGGGGAATCATCAACTGCGCGTTTCCGCTTGTTCGATGTCATTGGGGTCCCACGCTTGGATCTCCTTCCGGCAGACTTTGAAGGAGACACCATGAGCTCGTCGTCATCAAATCCGTCCCTAAGAGGTAGGGACTTGGTCTTCCTTGGGGTTGCAGGATGCGGCTTATCATCCTTGGGCTTGCTCCTGAAACTATGCTGCAGTTTAGAAGCGCGGTAGGTCTCTTCTTGCAAATCATGCTTGAGAAATCCGTTTTCAGCAACCAGCCGCTTGCTCTCCATCAGAGCAGCTTCAATCTCTGCTCGGTATTTCCTAGTTTCCTCTTCCATGGCGCTTTTCAGAGCAGAAATTTGGCGATTGTGATTCTTTTCAAGTTTTACCTGATTAGCCCGTATAATGGCAATCTCACCAGCTCGAGCTTCCTCTGAAGCCGTTGCTGCTGCGAGTTCTTGAGCAAGCCTTTCTCGCTCTCGAGTCAGCTTTAAAACATATATACAATTAGCTCCCCGTATCTTCAGCAATCGGTAGGTGTAGATAAAAATAAACGCCATACCTGTTCAATCTGGTCCTTCAGCTCGTCAACATGGGCAGCCTCGAATGGACGGGTATGGAACGAGGTATCCGCATGGCTTCCTTGCAGCCCGTCCGTTTGCATAGGCTCTACCATCACACCGGGCTCGTCCGCCGTAATTCGACGCCATTGTCCCGGCGCAAGAGAGGTACTGGTATAGCCGAGCTGCTGGTCGTCTCCTTCGCCAGATTCTCCCGGAGTTTCCAGTAAAGCATCCTGTTCATCCACCAGATCCAGGCCGTCGTCCTTGTCGAGAACGCTGGCATCCCACTGCTGATAATCCGTTTCCCCAAAGCTCAGTGCCGGCCGGAGATGCTGGGTCGGGTTCCGCCGTCTCCTCCTCTGCTCGACAGTGCTACTCGAGGTATTGCTCGTCGAATGGCGAAGTAATGAAGGCCTGACAGGCCGCGAGGCAGGCTGATCATGTTGTTGAAGTTGTTGTTGTTGTTGAAGTCGTTGCTGCTGCTGCGTCTCTATAGATGGCGGCACCACGGCCGCTTGCTGCGTTGTTTGGTATGCATCCTGCTCCAGCTCGAGCAGCGCATCGTACGCGGAGTCGTCGACCCCGTCGTCCCAGAAGTTATCGTCCTCCATCCCATCAGCGCCGCCGTCGTCGTCTGCTTCATCCCAGGCCACAGGAATGCGACTTGCGCGGGTGGGAGGAGGATCGGAGGCGCAGCCAGCTTCAGCTCAGACCCTGGCCGGCCCTCCTGATTGGAGCCTCTGCTGCGTCCTTGGGCACTTGGACAGTCGGTCGACACGGCCCCTGATGCCTGGAGAGCCTTCTCGCTCTGCCTCGATGAGCCTTGAGTCTGGCGTCGTCGTCGTTTTATCGCTGCGAGACGTTGCGAGACGTTGCTGGCGGGCTGACCAATCTCTCTCTCTCTCTCTCTCTCTCTTCCCGCAGAAAATAACATCGTCTTGTTGGAAAAAAGGTCCACCAGCGATCTCACTAACAACCAACTAACAGCTAAGTTAAAAAGAAGAAAAAAAAAATATAACACCCAAAAATCTCCCAGTCGGTTTGCCGTGAAGCAGCTCAAGCTTCGCCGTCCTGTCCGCGTCTCCAGCTAGAGACTCGCCTGCCGCTGCCACGAAGAGGGAGTTCGCGCTGTCCAGGTACGCTGTCTCCGGCCCTCCGCTCGCGTGCTACAAAAAATCCCCCGAAGAGCAAAGCAGAAGGCCTCGAACGACACGCCGTACAGCGTCCCAGGCTAACTCCTTTGACAGACTCCCACAGGTTGATGATACCGACGAGCCGCGAGGTCTGAACTATGGGCAAAAGCAGGAGGAATCTGCGCGCGCAAGACTCGCTCGCTACGAGCCCCGACACTACAAACTACCCGTCGTCCGAAGACAGCGACGCCTCGGACGTCCAGAGCCCCAGCAGGGAGGACACCGGCTTGATACCTCAAAAGATGGAGGCCACCGTATGCGGATTCACCTGTAGTTCTTGTTTGAGCCCCCCGACGGCCGTTTGTTCCTGTGCTGACGCTGGCGGTGGATTTTTTGGTAGCAGACGACATCCGAGAAAGAGCAGCAGCAGGCGCAGCCGCAGCAGCCGCTCTCCGACTTTGAGAAGAAGAGACAGACGTTCATCACCCGGACGATATGGACCTTTGTCATGATTGCCGGCTTCTTCGTCATCATCTTCGCCGGCCACCTCTACCTGATCATCGTTGTTACCGCCGTCCAGATCGTCTCCTTCAAGGAGGTCATCGCCATAGCAAACGTCCCCAGCAAGGCCAGAAACCTCAAGTTCACAAAGTCTCTCAACTGGTACTTCCTCGTGACAACAATGTACTTCTTGTACGGAGAGAGTGTGCTTTATTACTTCAAGCACATCCTCCTGGTTGACAGGATCTTGCTCCCTTTTGCAACACATCACCGGTTTATCAGCTTTATGCTCTACCTTATAGGTGAGTCCGGACCTATGCAGCATATATATATAAATGTCAGTTTACAATAAACTAACAGGTATCTATAGGGTTTGTCTTCTTTGTTGCGACTCTGCAAAAGGGACACTACAAATTCCAGTTTACTCAGTTTGCCTGGACTCACATGGCCCTATATCTCATTGTTGTCCAGGCTCACTTTGTCCTAAACAACATCTTCGAAGGACTGATCTGGTTCTGTATCCCCGTCTCTCTCGTGATTACAAATGATATCTTTGCCTACATCTGTGGAATCACATTCGGCCGCACCCAGTTGATCAAACTCTCCCCTAAGAAAACCGTCGAGGGCTTTGTCGGCGCTTGGGTATGCACAGTCATATTCGGCTACGGCGCAACTATCCTCCTGAAGCAGTACAAGTATTTCACTTGCCCAGTCAATGATTTGGGCTCTAACCTCCTGACGGGCCTCGAGTGCACTCCAAACCCTTGCTTCAAAGCACAGCCATACACCATGCCAGAATGGACTCACATCAACAAGACCTTCCACATCGCCCCGGTCCAATTCCACGTTTTTGTCCTTTCTACCTTTGCCTCCCTTATTGCTCCATTCGGCGGCTTCTTCGCCTCTGGACTGAAGCGGACGTTCAAAATAAAGGACTTTGGAGAGTCCATTCCCGGCCATGGTGGTATTACTGACCGAATGGACTGCCAGTTCATCATGGGCCTGTTCGCCTACATGTACTACCACAGCTTCATTGCCGTTCACAAGGCCAGCGTTGGAGGAGTCATCGAGAACGCCATCACCGGCTTAACGGTTGATGAACAGATAGAGCTTATCAAGGGGCTGAGCAAGTACCTGTACAACCAGGGTGTTGTCTCTGAATCAGTGAGTTATCCTGGCCAAAACAGTAGATATACAGCCTTTCTAACATACTTGTAGCTCGTGGAATGTCTGAACGGAGATTATAGACGATTCCGTCGATGATTCCTTTTCTTGGTCCTAGAATGGGTTGCCGGCTGCGATGCTGCTATCTGGCTGCTTACCCTTATTATGGCATGTTCTTTTATTCGCTGGTTTTTCCTCGTCTTTCTACTTCGACTTGTATCATTCAACATATCACTTGATGAATATTTTGGGCTTTCTCCTAATCCTCTTTGATTGCATCATTTTATTCTCCTTCACCCCGAACCCCAAAAAGATGACCGGTGCATTACATCATAACTGTATAGGCTTCTCATTCCGAACGTGGATCACCTTCTCATATCATCTCTTACAGCAATTCTTTCCCGCCAGGAGCTCGACGGCAACTCTTTTACCTCTTATGAAATGAAAATATCTCTGCTTTTAATAAATGGCTTGTTCTGCATTGCTTCCTGGTATCGTCTCAAATAGTTTCCGCCTCCATCTGCCATAGCTATCTTTGTACAACCAAAACTAACTCCCTGTAGCTCTTTGAAATAGTGGGCATTTCCTAGTTAGTAGCTTATTATGTCTCTCCGTTGAAGGATAGAGCAGAGGTTTGCCGTAGGGGGAAGGTTTCATTAGGGATTCTTCCAACCATGCCTATTCCCATGAAACTTTACAAGCCGGACGTAGAATCGAGGCCAGCCGGCTAGTTTCTCGTCCAAATCATCAAATATTCGGCCAGGTCTCGAAATGGCTCAGCGTCTGGGTCAAGAAAGCTTTGGCCACAGCGCAGCTGTGACAGCATGTACCCAGGTTGGCCATATGTGGGGTGTCTCTCTTCACATCCACACTGGAAGTGGCTGTCGATATCAGTCACAGCCATGATGCTGTGCCAGATAACGCAGTAGTCTTCTCGCTTAGCACTCACTTGAGAGCTGAATCCCACTATAGTGTATCTTACAGCACTCACTCCTCAACTTCGTATTCTTCCATTTCGACCTTGAAGTACGCTGCCACGGTCTCGCGTTCAGCCTGCGCCTGTTCAGGGTCCAGCATAAACCGAATCGCTGTGTCTCGGCTGCGCTCGTGGGCTTTAGCAACAGAATCATGAGCGGCAGTAGGCATCATTGGGTTTATGGGTTGTGCGGGAGGCGTTTCGGGGCGGTCTTTGCTGTGTCGGTGATGGCTATTTTTAGATTTCTTTGAAGAAGTCCCGTTCGATACGCCATTGCTTTCTGCCTTCCTCTTCTTCCAGTAAGCGAACCGTGGAATCTTATAGGAGTCCGCTTCTTCGTTCAACGGGATGCGGATGTTTAAGAATACGTCGAGGCTAAAGTCAGGGCCAACTGAAGTTGACGATCGATTGTGCGTGTATAGTTCAAGCAGATCGAGTATGGTTTCTGGAAATTTACCTGGTCAGAATAATAAACGATGATAAGGCGGAAGATTGAGAAACTTCATACCCATGACTTCAGCTCTTGATGTTTCCCATAATTTATATTCTTCCTCCGAGTGTATCTTGCCTACCGGCTCCTCGAGAAGCCTGGCTGCCAGCTCGAGACAGGCAAAGGCCATGGTGGCAGATGTTTGCTTGAGAGGTGCAAAAGTTCTGTACAGATCCAAACTTATAGTGTATGCGACTCGTCCAACTTTAGAATCCTTATCAAGGCCGCACTGCCTTGTAAGTTTCATCAGGATCTTCTGAGGATGACGATTTCGGAAATCAAACCCAGAGGATTCCAGCATCAGTCTCTCAAGACCGATAATAGACCGAGAATGGGATTCAAAAATCTGTGAATGCTATAGTTAGAAAGACGGCACAATAAACATTTCGTGGGAAGTGTGAATGTCTAATGCAGACAGTACGTACTGGGTCATCGGCAGATAATTGTTCTGTTGGAGGTAGTTTAAGATTATATGAGCAACATAGGATATCTCTAGATTTCTTTAACGTATCCTCGATCTTGCACGCGGTAAATAGAGCAGCAGCAGCCGCTTCCTGTAATCGTAAACTTGTGAGTAAAAAGAACATCCAGGGATAGCTGCTAGTCTGTATTAACATAGACTTGATACATACTATGTAGTTATACTCATTGTCCGGATGGACCAGCCGGAATTTGTGATAGTAAATTGACGCTGTGTTGAATGTCCTGACCGGCCTGTAGGTATAAATTAGCGAGTTGAGCAAAGAAACCAGAGTCGGGGCCAAAGAAAAATAACGGAATCACACATACAGGTGAAGAGCTTTGCGGACATTATCTATCCAGGTGATTCCCTGGAGTCGATTGCTGTCTTCCCGGAGAGGATTGACCCCCGTCGCAGCAAAGCAATCTTGCACTGTTTTTTCAAATATATAGGGATTGGCGACCTGGATAAAAGATGGGTGAGGTGCCACTGGTGCTACATCTGCTGGCTGCGCCTCTGGGGTACTCTCCTTCGCCGTCGGCGACATATTTCAATGCCGGTCGTCTGATGCGTTCAAGTCAGTTGTAGCGGTGTTGAAATATATCCAGCAGGATAGACTTAGCTTTCCAAAAAAGCGCGGTTGAAAGCTCGCGGCCGGCATCATGGAAGGTTGGCGCGCGGCAAAATGTATTTCCGGATAAGGCAGTTCTGCCGCGCCAAACTCTAACATCCATTACTTTATCATCTCGAGTTCTCCTGTCCCGAAAGCAACCTCTATCGTTTTTGCGAGAATGATCTGTGGTTTAATATGGATTTGCTCGTCTGATTATTTAGGATGCTCCAACGAGCGCTTCATGAATGCTAATGATTTTTCCTACAAAATACCCCGGCAGCGATTTAGATCAACCGCTCCATGAGCGTTTCGCCCGGATACCTGGTTATTCCCACTCTGTTCACTACGTGCTTTTCTCAGATGCTTTTCCGTCTTGGAATGGTTGGTAAGGGCAAGGCCATCCGTAAAAGAACGATTGCATGGAGAGCAGAAGTTATGTTTCTCCTGCTTTTGATGATCCTTCAGGGACTGCAACTTCGCTGCCGAAAAGAGACATTGGACTGCCATGCACTTATAAATATGCGATGTTGCCACATGGCTTTCGAAGCTGGACTGGCTGTTCATAATCTCGTCACACTGGTCGCAGTAGCAGTGTTGAATTGCTCGTTGGTGCTGTTCTAATTCCTGTTGGGTTTGGAACACCCGTTTGCAAGTCGGGCATGGTATGCGCATATGGTATGCAAGGTTGTGTTTGCGCTGGATACTCTCGTCTCGGAAGTAGCAACAACACACACCGCAAAAACTGTGGTTTGTTGCTTGCTGGTGAGCCCACAGCTCCTCAACACTTGCAGATACCGAAGCACATGTAGAGCATTTGAAGTTATGTGCCACATCCTTGTGCTTGTCCAGTAACGTCCCGTCCGCAAAATAAGCGTGGCAAAGGCCGCAATAGTTGTGGTTTTCGGTCATCTGGTGATGTTGGAGCCCTATTATGGTGTTGAAGCCCGCCTCGCATTGGAAACAGACGATTCTATAGCCCATTGTCGAGACGGGCTTAGACAGTGAACTATCAAGACTGCACCAGCATCCTCTCTCGGATATATGGATTCGCCTACTAGGCGATGACGGCCCTGAATTACAGGCTCCTTCGGGTAGTGCCGGTTTATTGAGGGCTTGGTCTGGCTTCCTGTCTCGCATTGCATGGTCGAAGTCACAGTTTCTAAGAAAAGTCTTCAAGGACCCGGATGTGATGCTCTGTTTGCTCTCTAGGTTGGCAACCTGAGCCTCGTTCGTTTCATCATCTTGCAGGTCAAGAAGGTTTTCCACGGCTGGCCGGATTACATTGTGTGTCGTTGTATCCCAGTGTGAAGACTCCATCAGCATATCATGACCACTAAGGAGATGTTGAAATTTGTTACGACGTGATGTATTGACGTTGCAATCTTGGCTCGCATCCGAAGATTCATTTGTAGGGGAGACTTGAGGCCCAAGATGGCCCCGGACATTCCTATATCTATGTTAGTTTTAACTTCTAGGTCATCCTAATAGACATTTTCTCATACCACGAATGATTCAGTCTTTCATGCTCTTGGAAACTATCCCAACTACCAAATCCCAGGTGGCAATTTGGACATACTATAGCATTCCCTTCGCATGAATGTGTTTGGTATGCCTCTTCTGAGGCGATTTGTACCCCGCAGCTTTCACAATGGAACATTTTAATGTAGTTTAACCTGTTATATACCCTATGTCAGGCACATAATAGTATCACCGATGTGCTATAAACCATAGGTATACAGATTTGGCCCCATAAACCTACAATGGATAGAATAAAGACTGCTGTTCTTATATATATATTTAAAACACTATGTTTATATGAAAAACAGTCTGGAACACAAATGGCCTTTGTTTCCCACCTCTATTGAGCCCAATATAAGGTTCAAATTTTATAAAAAAGGGAGACATAGATGAAGACAGACAATCAAGGATGGGGGTAGCACAGCGACAATATACTCCTATAAGGAGGCATCCATTAGTGTTATCTACCTTTTTTACTTCCAACTGTGCTTGTTTATTCTATCTTGTAACCCTATGCCACCTTAGCGTTAGGAGCCCTATTATATTTGTGTGGTCTTCTGCTTAAATATTCGACAAAATGTACTAGGAAGGAAAGTTGAACCACCTTACAACAAATTTGATATCCTAAGATACAATCTCTATCAATAAAGCAATACAATGCTATCTTTGATAGCTTTACTAGAGACAGATAAGAAACTTTAGCTAGTACGAGTACGAGACATATGCACCTTCAACTTGTCCTTCCAAGCCTACTTAGCTTAGCAATGACCTCATGATTAATAATGCAGAATATTGTAGTTTTGCTATATAAAAGCGATCAAAGCACTGAAAATATACGGATTGGCAATTCAATTCCCTCAAAGGAAAAGAGGAGAAAATATCTAGAAACAATGGGACTTCCCCCGGATGCTAATATCCACCCAACTGCAACCGGTCGAGCGAAGGAGCTCGTTGACAAGCACTCCAAGGAGCAGCCACTCAAGCTATATTCAGGCTGGTTTTGCCCGTATGTTTCAAGTTTCATTCTCTAACAGATAAACATAAAAGGATGTCATCTTCTCTTATGACAAGTTTATTTGACAATTGAATGATATTAACCAGGAAATAGGTTCGGTATGATATTCCCTTCGGGTCCCTCTATATAAACAAAGAACATACCTTGATAAAAAGCGGCCCTAACACACTAGCTATAGTCCAGCGAGTATGGATCGTTCTCGAGGAGAAAAGGATTCCATATCAATATATAGAAGTGAATCCTTATAAAAAACCGGACTCTCTTCTTGCCCTTAATCCACGGGGACTAGTACCAACGCTTGCCTGTCCAACTATCCAGCCAGATGGATCAACGGCCGTTAAACCGTTATATGAATCCACTGTGATCAATGAGTTCCTTGAGGATGCATTCCCCAATCCGGAGCAGCCATTGCACCCGGCAGATCCATACCAAAAGGCAAGGGGGCGTATCTGGATCGACTATGTGACCTCGCGAATCACCCCTTCTTTCTACCGCTTTCTTCAATACCAGGGTGAAGAGGAGGGATTGAACAAAGCCAGAAGAGAGTTTCTAGGTCATTTAAAGGAATTCATCCTGGCGATGGATGAGATTGGTCCTTTCTTTCACGGAAGCAATTTTATGATGCCGGATATAATGCTCGCACCTTTGGCAATTAGATTTTGGATTATTGACCAATTCAAGAAAGGTGGGCTAGGTATACCGGCTCCAGGCGAAGGAGGGGATGATGAAGTTGTTTGGAATAGGTGGAGAATGTGGTTGGCAGTAGTTGAGACAAGGGAAAGTGTGGCTTCGACTATGAGTGATAAAGAACACTCTATGCCTATTTATAAACGCTATGCAGATGATGTTGCTCAGAGTGAATTGGCAAAAGCAACAAGGGCTGGAAAGGGTGTACCTTGAACCTCTTTATCGTAGGCAGAATGAAATACCCCCCTTTTGCGCCTTCGAAAGAGTAAATGTCTAAATTGTTATTTTCCATATTTTTTCAACAGCCTTTGCATTGTGGACATGGCAGATAAACCATATCCCCCACCAAAAATGGCATTGTGATTGAGTTGATGATATCTAGGGGGGAAAATAAGAAGACGTCAGCATTCCTTGTCAAAATTTGATTTGTAATTCTGAGAGTGGAAAAAACCTACAATTCGTATAGATCAATCCGGTCTTCGTATTCTTCTACCGGTTCGGTTTTTGGCACAATCCGGTGATATTCTTTGAAGAACTGGCTCCCAAACCCACCAAACATCTTCATATACCCAATTCAAATTCACTGTGGGCATAGCATGAGGATGGGTCATAGACCACGTCACCTACCACAGCTTCTTCACTAGCTTGTCCCGCAGACACTCGGCATATTTTCCCTACATCAGTGTTGCCGCTCCAGAGATCCCCATGGACGATAACAGGAGTTACCGGTTTTCCATTTCCTGCCTCGTCGAACCCAAGGTGGTCATCGCCCAATAAGCGAGGAACGACTTCCTGGGCGGTCCTTTCCACCAGATCTCGTAAACGTTTATCGTTCCCGTTCCTTCTTTCAGATTCTTCAAGGACAGTTCTCAACCGTTGATTTGCGTAAAAATCTGCCCACGAACGCCTAAATTGATTGGGTTGCCTTACATCCCCACAGAAAGTCGGGACTGGAAACCCAAATTGAGGCACTCTCGCATCTTCCACGTTTCCATCATCACCCTCTGCACAATTCAACTTGAAATTTGTAGTTGCTGCTTGCCTGACCTCCTCACTGGTTGGTGGGGCTGGTGCCGGGATGGAATGCAATTTGCCCAATCGAGCTGCTAAGCTGGCTGGGTCCGAAGATGGTCTGCGGCCGAGAGTGCCACCCAGCTGCAAAAACTCCGTGACAAGAAACCAGCTTGATGACGACTTGGGTATTGCTCCACCGTTGTTATCATCGTCGTCATCTTTGATCTCACCCCATGCAATTGCCCGAGGGCACATATCTGGAACCGCACCGGAGATTGCATTGAGGCTCGAATATTCACCTCTAAACATGGCTCCTTCTTCTGGGAAAGGTGACGACGAGGTGGATGATGATATTTTCACGAAGAAGTCTTTCTCTTGGTTGGATTTGTTTTCATCCTTGCTTGTGCTGGAAATTGAGGCCTTAAGGTGGGCTGTTTGAGCGAAGCCCGACCCTCCATGAAGTGGCGTAAAGGACGTCCCAGCCCCATCTAGGGGCAGAGAGAGGGCCTTAAGGACAGATCTAGGAGCTTGACCAGCTGCACGAGGCATCTTTTTGGAACTCTGCTTTTTTGTACTTTACTGTGTTAGACGATAGTCACTTTATATTGATATTCTGATTGAAGAAGGTTGTTTTGTCCCAGTTCTGGCCCTGTTTGTTATCCCTGGAGGTCGTTGACGATGAGGTCATCGCGCAGGCCTGGCCCATCACGTGTTTCATTAATTTCGCGAATACAACCAACCCCTGAATATCATGAGGACAGCAGCGTGAAATGAAGGTGTATTGTTTTTTTGTAATAGTCTACACGGTGTGAAGCGTAAGGAGTGGCTGAAAATAGATACATCATCATGAGAAACTAACATGCTAGACGGCGGTTTTATTGGCCCAAGAGCGTCTTCATCCAATCCAAAGCCGTTTTTGTCCGTTCTCTAACATCAGATTCGCTATCAATTTCCAAACTGCTCAGGCGTTCCATAACCCCTAGGCTCTTCAACCTCATAGCACGCTCAACCCGGCTAGCTCTATCGGTCTTGTCATCATCAAGAGTGAGATTAATCACTATCCAGACGCAATTGGCCCGAATCTGCCAGTTCGAGTGGCTTAGCAAGGCCATAGTTAGTTTGAGCAGGTCTTGGTGAAAGACTAGCAGGTGGCGATGTCGTGAGACGCCAGCGGCAATGTGGATCAGGACATAAGTCACTGCGCGGATTATTTCGGTAGGGTGGAGTATTGATTTTTGCTGTGAGGTGGTTAATTTGTCCTTGAAGGAAGCTATAGAAGCGTTGGCGGTGGGAAGGGGTCTAGGACGGAGTTTGCTTGCAAGGATATCTAGGAAGTCGGTCTGGCCGAACTTCTGGAGGAGATAGTCGATCATATCGGGCGCTCCTGGGCCACACATGATGTTTCGAAGCAGGTCAAAAAGCTCCTCCTGGGCTAGCGTATCGTCTTGGCGTAGTTTCTTGGTCTGGTCCAAATCTCCATTTAGCGCCAACCTGCGCTTCCGGACATTCTCGGCGGAATGAGTATCAACGGCAGCTTTCGAGGATATCGAGCTGTCTGGAATATGGCCATCGAAGTCCATCATTGCAGACTCTGATTCCAGGCCGCTGGGTATCACTGGGTTGAGGATATCTACTTGTTCGCCAAATGAATTTGAGGTGCCCATCTCTATGAGTGAGGATGGCAGCTCGCTTGCAACGTCATCCTGTCGTCTCCTGGCATTGTGAGGATCGTTAGGGTCGTGAGAGAGAACCTGTTTGATCCACTCGATACCAAGAGCCTCTAGGATATCTTTCTTCATCTTGTTTGGTACATTATAGGAGATGTGTTTGAGAGACCAGAGGGATTCTATTCTAAGGTTTGCATTTGGTGAATGGGAATTTTCGCATAGTAGGGGGACCATGTTTGCCTCAAGAAGAGCCTGCACGTAGGTTAGCTTGAAGAGTGATTCAATCATGAAAGGGGCAATTTTTATGAAAAGAGTATACATATACATACCTCCTTCATGGGGCTGAAATCAAGAGCCAAATTACACATTACAGATGTGGCCGCAATCTGTATCTCGATATTGCTGGATTTAACCAAGTCACATATTGGTGCAGCAATACCGGCATCAATCAAGCTTGTTCTCAGCACGCTGACTGATCGAGTCAACGATCTAGCAGCGGCACAAGCTGCAAGTATGACTGGCGTTGTATTCCCTTCCAATTCAGTAATGCAAGTCTTATTTCCTAGTACTGTTGTTTCTGGATTCCATGGCTTCATTGAGTCAATGATATGTTGAACAACACCAAGATCGCATATAGCCTTTCTGTAATCATCGTTGACCAAGGAGAGTGCGGCCAGGGCTTTGAGAATGGCTTCTCGGTATTTTATCTTGGAGAGGGCCTGGCGGGTGAATCCTGGGGGTCCCAAAGACACGTCTGAGTCTGTTGACTGAACTAGGACTGTGGCAGGTCTCTTTGTTGTACTCCACATAGGGGTACCGGCTTCTGAAGTTGGCGCAAACGACTCTTTCAGCATCTGGGCAAGTTTCTTGATAGCACCGCTATCGACGGCAAACTTTTGCAGCTCCCGGCTATCCATGACCAAGGAAGCTAGCACAGCGGGAGCTTCTTCCTTAACATGCAAGGTACTTGAGTTCATGTAACCATCGAAAGTGGAGGAGTCTTCGGCATAGTGAGCACTGTCGAGCATTCTAACTAGGAGAGGAACCAGGAGAAAGCCGAGCATCGGGACGCGGCTCTTTTTTAGGAGATGATGGCGGAATAGGGTGGCGAGTATTCGAGCTGCCATAAGACGGACGTAACCACGGTCTGCTCGGGCAACATAAAGCAACCACGATACCAACACGCTCTCTGGCTCTTCTGGAGCAGGACTATCGGTACAAGGCGGTTGAGGGCCAAAGAACTGCCCTCGCTTGTCATATTGAGGTTGCGAGCCGAGTGGAGGGAAATTGGATGAGCCATTGTTTTGCATCGGCTGCACGGATGGGAGAAGGGAATCAATTGGATTCAAGACGTTGCGTTTGGTAAAGCCATAGCCGGATGAATAGGAAGATCTCCATGGGCCCTTTTTAGCCTCACCGAGGTAGAGGTCATAGAATGACCGGGGAAAGACGGTGACCAAAGCGGGACATGTCAAGAGATGTTCTGCGCGAGCGGCGGACTGTTCGATGATGACGGCAATCGCACGGAGGATGGGAGTTAGTTTGGCATCGGCCGGAGCAGGATCAGGTATGTATCCCAATGCGCCGGAGTTGGTGCAGGAGTTCTCTGCTCCGGGAAGAACAAACCCTCCCGCAACGACGAAAGCTGCCAGCCTTAAACCCAGGACATCCAAAACGCCGCACTCAGCTAGAAGGCTCTTCTGCTGTTCTCCGGAGCATGTCTTCGAGATGAGGTCTGCTACAAGCTCTATGCAAGGTTGGGCACCGGGAGAGTTGCCTGGTTGCTGTAGAATGCCACGGAAAGTAGGGATGTACTTGCGGGTGAAGAGGAGGGCGCCCATGGGCTGTGTCTGGTTATCTACATTTTGATATACCAAGGCAAGCTGATCCGCAATGGTGTTGAGGGTTCGAAGGACAGCGAGGGCGAGGGATCGAGGACACGAGGGCGAAGATAGTACGGAGAGCAACGAGGGAATGGTCTCCCCAGCCAAAATAGGCGCGGTATACGCCGGCCCACCTAGCAAAAGGTAAGAATTAGTATATTGAGCGCTGCTGCACAGGCCCGATACAGATCAAACAAACAAACAAACAGAAACAAAAAAAAGAAGAAGAAGAAGGGTGCACATACCAAGGGCGAGGCTGCCGATAATTGTAATGGCCTGGAAGCACATCTCATCCTCCTCTGTCGGGTGCTGTTTCGGGCTATGAAAATCGACCTTCCTGGCCACCACGCCACGCCGGCTCAAGAGGACATCTGATAGGAGCGGCAGGATGCCTAGCTCTGTCCAGGCCTGCTTCTTCTGGTTATGGCCGATGATATCATTCTTGAGCGCGCGGAGGGCGGCAATCCGGCCAGCGGTTGAGTCCGCGTTGCGAACATCGTCGAGGAGGTGCGGGCTAACGACTTTCGTCATCCTGCAAGGAAGTATCAAGGCAGGCAGGCAGACTGACGACGTGAGGCCAGCCCGCAAATGCTACGGATGGAAAGGACGGAGGAATGGAAAGCTTCTTTCGATCTTTGCCTGGCTCTTGTGTGTGATTTTGGTGTTTTTGAGGCAGGCCAGGCGGGACGAGAAAACGGTGTAGGACAGCCGAGAACAGGAGGCCCGGGGAGGCAAACAGGGCGAAGAAGAAGAAACAAAAACAGATGCAACGGAGAATGCCACACAGGTAGTTATTCCACACGGCCTGCGGGTAGGAGCTCGACTCCGGCGTTTTGGCAGGAGAGGTTTTCGGTGAGTTAAGCGTTAAAGACCCGAATAAAAGAACTAGGAAGTAGTTAGCTATATGTAGTTATCACCAGTCTCGCAGCGACCCCTGCCAGCGGAGGAGCCCACCGTCTGTCACGCACGCGCACACACACACACACACACTCGCTCCCTTGCTCTCTTTACGTCTTTTGTCTCGTCGCGCTCGCCCTTCAGCGTCTCTTCTTTTGCACTCCGAGCGGATGTTCTTCTTCTTCTTCCTCTTTGGCCGCCCAAAGGAACGCCCGTCGTCGTCTTGCCCAAAAGAGGATTGCTTATGTAACCCTGATTATCTAAGCGAACTGCTGTCCCAAAGCAGCCTAGCGCTTATCATCTTATCTAATCAGGTTTCGGTCTGGCCCCGGCAAGCTCCAGCCAATCACCGTCGCCGCTGCTCGGCTCCTTAGTCATCCATCCCCAGATCACATGACTTCATTCAAACCATCACGTGATACGGACTGTGCTCCATTTTCACGTGACTAAACCCTAACCTTAAATGTCATCTCCCCCTTTGTCTTTTCTGCCGCCCGCCACCGCCTTTCCCCCCCCTTCTTTTTGCACAAAAGAAAAAAGTTGAAAAAAAAGTTGAAAAAATAAAAATAAACACCGCAAAACTTCCTTTTTTTTTTTTTTCTTTTGCAACTTCTCGACCTTTTTAGTTTCTAAGGCTCTCTTCTCTCTCTTCCAATATCTCGTCTCTTCGTCATCATCGTCGTTTGTCGACTTCGTCTGTTCCTCTTCGCTCCCTTTGCTTGCGTCGTCTCTCTTTCGTCGTTTCTTTTCTGATATCCCGCTGGCTCTCCTCCTCCTGGGGCCCTTCTTTTTCCCTCCTCCTCCTTGACTATACGATGCGCAGCTCGATGTTGCTGCAGCCCGCCGCACGCTCGCCCCTGCCGCCTCGCCATAGACCCTGTGCTCCTCGCCCACGTGCGCCCCTCCATGCACATCGCCAGCAGCGACTCCAGCGACTCCAGCAGCAGCAGCAGCAGCAGCAGCAGCAGCCAGGCGAAGGAGAAGCAGGAGAAAGACTCGCAGACGCAGACTCGCAGCGGTGGCGATGATGGCCTCCTCCGCCGCCTCCCTGTCGCCGACCACTGCCGCGCTGCTACGCGCCTCGCCGAACTCTCGTCCTCACCACAACCACAGTCACAGTCACAGTCACCACCAGAACCACCAGAGTTACAGCAGTCTCCAGCAGCGTCCGTCTCCTCTCCTGGCCTCGACCACTCCTCGCTCCTCGCCGCGGCAGACAGAGAACAGCCAGCAGCAGCAGCAGCAGCAGCATTCGGCAGACAGCGGCTCCTGCTCCTCGCCTGAGATCGAGCAGCTGCGGACGACGTTCAAGCGGCAGACGGTAGATGCGGGCACCCAGTACTCTCGGCCCTCGACCCCGTCTGATACTGCTGCCGCCGGTGAGAGTTCACGTATGCCGGGCACTGCTATAGGGACCAAACGCTCCCCTCCAGATGCGGCGAAAGTGATTGCGGCCCCGGGACCTGCGTCCGCTCCAGCTCCCTCCAAAAATACTCCCTCCCAACAACAACAACAACAACGACAGCAGCAGCAGCAGCAAAAACAACAACTACTTCTAATACGACAACAACAACAACAACAACAACTGCCTCAGCAGCAACAACAGTCTCGCCAGCAGAGCCAGCGCCGGCAGCAATTGGATGACGATGACAGGCCGCCGGAAGGCTCGGCCTCCAAGAGGTTAAGGCCGGCCAAACCCCCGGTCAAGCTTCTCCCGCGACGTTATGAAGCTGCAGACCCGCGGGACCTGGTAGTCCTGATCTCAAGCATGATCATGGAGCTCATCCGCTTCAACGACCAGATCCCGCTCCGGGACGGCAGGCTGACTCGCTTTCACTCCCGCTCTCCGCCCCGGATATCGGTCCAGGACTACCTGCATCGTCTCACCACTCACGCAACGCTCTCGCCTCCCATCCTGCTAAGCATGGTCTACTACATAGACCGTCTTTGCGCGCTCTACCCGGCCTTCACCATCTCCAGCTTGACCGTCCACCGGTTCCTCATCAGCAGTGCCACCGTCGCCAGCAAGGGACTCAGTGACAGCTTCTGGACCAACAAGACCTACGCCCGAGTGGGAGGTATCAGCGTAGAGGAACTGGCCCTCCTGGAGCTAGAGTTTCTCTGGCGGGTGGAATGGCGTATCGTGCCCCAGCCAGAGGTCCTTGTTGACTACTATCTCAGTCTGGTCGAGCGCTGCGACGACTACGAGATGCAGCCAGAGCTTCCTCCGCCCATCCCCCCGCTAGTGACGGCAGCCGGGGGTGCTCGGTCAATCCGGGCTCCTCCTCCTGCTGCTGCTCCTGCTGCTGTTCCTCCTGCGCCTGCTTCTGCGCCTGCACCAGCTGTTTCCTCTGCGCCAGCCGACTCCCAACCCAAATCCCACGTAAAACCTGAGCCTTCAACCACCACCGAAAAGACCGAACCAGACTCTGCGCAGAGCACATCGTCTTCTTCCACATAACTCATAATACTCAACCCAACGCTTATAATACTGATACTGGGTTATTCCGCATTCTCTTCACGTTCTAGCTCATGCTCTCCTTGGTTCGGAATCCTCTTTCTTCCCCCTTTTTTTTTTTTTTTGGCTGGCCGGCTTCAGGTGTTTGGGTTTGTTCTCTTCGTGTTTATTCTTTTAAGCAAATAGATGATTTTAGAAAAACGGCTGGAGCTGCTTCACTGGGCTTTTCCGTTCGATCTTTGATCTATACATACATGTGGTAAATAGTTCTCACGCAAAGAGAGTCGACTGTCAGGCAGCGCCAGTTGCACATATGGCGCTGCATTAGTTAGTTAATGCTACTCTCTCCTCTTCTATCCCGCCTATATTTTAATTACTTGCAGTATTCAACTTCTATATGAACTTCCCGGACCATGCATGGCTCTCTGTATCCTATTCACACCTGCTACTCCAAATATAAAAATACTTGACCCCCCTTTTTGCCGTCGATGTCTGGAGTTTTAGTTTAGGGCAATCAGGGCTTGGCACAAAATTCAACTCCCAACTTCTTCCGACCTCGACAAAGTGTAGCATAGCATTGCATACAACATTTGACAGCTATGGACGATAACTCAATGGGCCATGCATGCCAATGATAGTACTTGGAACACTCTATAAACTACAACATGCTGTTGTGCAGTCTGCCTTGCCACAGCTAATCTTCCGCTCAAAGGTAGGTAGACCCCATCCGTTTCTCCCTCTACCGGGATACACTGCCGCATTACTAACCTGATATACAGTCATATCACTGTATCAAAGCCGGCTTCCATACCCGTACTATGGCGGTAGAGGGAAGATTAAGGGGTATCAAACCCTTACAAGGAGAACTGGACACTCTGCCTTCTATCCAGGAACTTCGGCCAGTCGATTCATTTGGTTAGAATCAACCTCACCCTCCACCCACCATGTTGAAGCAGACAGTGTTCTAACCGGCCTATAGAAGAAGCATACGTCGCTGAGATTGACATAAAGTCGTCCAATGTAGTTGTCAAACTACTTGATACCCATTACCCGAGAAACCCTGAAGTCAGCCGGTCCCATCTGCGCAGGCTACTACGGCCAGAAAACCTCCCGGAACCTTTGAGACAGGAGCTTGAAGAGGCCCAAGGACCAAAGCCCACTGCTTCAATTCATGTGCTCATCCCACCACCTTTGCCGGAGATATCAGAGCTGCAGTCCCTACTGGCACCATATACCCCGAGAATATCACCGCCCAGTCACAGTGAATCCGACACCACCACCACCACCACCACCACCACCACCACGACGGAACTACCGTCACCATCACTAGAACCAGAAAAGCTACCTACAGTCCGGATCCAAAAAACACTCATCTCCACCAAACCACCTACAACGCCCGCCGAAGCACTCGAATGGTCCCGCACAAAATGGTCCACGATATATAACCCTGCAGCACGAGTTGCCGCCCACGCACCACCGCAAGTCCAGCTTGTGCGAGCCAAAGCTTCAATATATCCCCGAGCAGGCTACTTTTTAGCCTTAGCAAAGGAGGTAGCAAATGAGACATTACAATCCGGCCGAGGCCGTGGTGTAGGCGTGGTTATCGTCGACCCTGAACTCACAGTCGGGAAGCCAGATGACACAAACGACCTGTTGAATGCCGTTGTTGCAGTTTCAGGAGATACGAGGTGGTGGAAAGCTTCTCTAGAACATGAGCACGAGCGCAAACAACTTCAGCAAAAGGAATATCCCACTGATGATGAGGCTGGGCCCGAAAGCCATGCGGTTATGCGGGGCATATCAATGGTGTCGAGAAAACGAATAGCGTTGAACAAGCCTGTCACCGATGAAGTAGAAGTATCTGCTCCTTCGGAAGTAGAGTCTGCCCCGATATCATCGACTTCCCTTGAATCGCATTTCTTCCAATTGCCTAATCTACTCAAGTCCTCGAAGGGCGGGTATTTGTGCACAGGTCTGGATTTGTACATTACGCATGAGCCATGTATATGCTGCTCGATGGGGATGCTGCTTTCGCGTTTCCGAAGCATCACCGTTTTGAATTCTGGTATGCGAAGGTCCGCGGAGAGCAATGCGCTGGACGCTGTGAATGGGTACGGACTGCACTGGAGAGAAGAGCTTAATTGGAGAGCCATCGGGTTCGAGTTTTTCGAATCAGGTGGTGGGGATGGCAAGGCTGAACGGGAAAAAAAGTTCAACGCTTGAGCCATTGTCACATATTGCTTCTGGTGCATTCTACGGATGGGGAAAGGATAGACAGGAATCGCATTTCGTTGGTATTCTTGAGCTCGTTTACTTGCTTTGTGGCATGGCGCTTAGGAAAGGGGGGTGATAAATTGCACCGCTTTCACTCACTAGTGGTGCTCGGCCTGTCACCTTGAAGAGCATGAAATAAAATAAGTACAAGGAAGTTAAAATACGTGGAAACAAAAATAGGCGCTTTTTTTTTTTCGAGCTTTTGTTTTTCAATAATGGAATAAAAAGGAAAACAGACGGGTGGGTTGGTAATTAGTTAACACATATAGGTTGGATAGAATAGAACCGAAATGCCAATAAGTCCGATTTATTTTATCCCCAACCCCCAGAAATAACCGAAAAAAAAAATATGACAGGGCAATAAAAAAAGGAAAAATAAGCCCGCCTCCATTGTATGAGAATGAGATGAATCATAATCTCCAGCATGAATCATAATCCCAATAACCGATTTTTGTAGAATAATACCATTCTGCCACCGTGAACCAGGCCGTAAATGTTTCACAACAGAACGTTGGTCATCATCATAGCCAAATTAAGGAATGGGAACATAAATCGAAAGTGAGATGGAGAGGGTGGATGAGAGGGTTAAGCCTCTTGATTTCTTACTTTGCGTCTCGGAGAACGGCTGCCCACTGAGTAATTGGTGGGATTCGGTGGAGAATGGGGTCATTAGGTGTTTTTTGAGCAATGGAGATGAACAACGCTTCGAGACGCTGGATCAGAATATCCATGATGCGAGGTCCGATTTCGCTAATGGAAGGGTCCTGGACGTCAAAGTTAGCAAGGGTAGGTTATATCCGTAGGATGGCAAACGACTTACCGAAATATTGACAGTGCGAAGAACTTGCTGCAACCAATTCAAGCGCTCCATAATGTGGGTGTCCATAGAAGCGGTCACTGCTGCACTGACAGAGAGGGCAACCACAGGTGACAAGCTTCCGAGGTATGATGGGTTGTAATTCACAAATAGGTTACTGAAGAGCTCAGACTGCTGGGAAGATTGAAGCCACTATACGGAATATATCATTAGCATCAAACAAGCTTCTAACGGGAATTTTGTTATGGCACGTGTGGGTATACCTTAATAGACGCCTCTTCGTATCTTCTCTCCTCCATAAGCTGGCCGATCTGAGTAAGTTCGCTGGGTTCGTCAGAAGGTTGGACGTTTTGAACCTCGCGCTGTTCGGGGACGGCTTGCATCTGCGGAGACTCTGGCTCCTTCGCAGCCATCTGTTTGTGGAGCTTGAGTATCTCGGCGCCGAAACTATTCTGAGCCTGGGCAATCGTGGACATGGAGTCATTCATGTTGTTGACCAATGACACAAGCTGGTCAATTTTGACGCTGTCCTTGATCTGTTGGTTTTCAAGATGCTTCATTTTGGTAGCGAACTTCCGTTCGACATCTCTGGCGACCTTCTCCGCAGTATGAGCTTGCTCCTCCTTGAATGCCGAGACAATATTCTTAACAGTATTTGCAAGTCCCCTGTCAAGGTGGCTAGTGATGGAGGGCAGCATAATCTCAGTCATGGCACGGACAGTAGCAGGAGTTTGCATAGCTTTAGCAATTGCGTCTGGCAAGGCGGCCTTGACTGCACCATTGATTTGTCTATCAAGGGCAGAAGCGGTATTATCCTTCAAAGCTGGAAGCACAGACTGCTTAATGCTTTCGGAGACAATGTGGGCAAGTGTTTTCTCAACATTTTCAGACAACGTCTTCGAAACTAGGCGCAATACCTCATCCTGCCGAATAGTCGCAAGCTTATCTTGAGCGCGACGATCATCTTCGAAACGGCGATATACGGTATCGAGCCCACTATTAAGGGATGCAGTGAACATCGATGTCAAATTCTGTTCGATCTTCTGCACCTCCTTAGACAAAGTTTGCATAGACATAATCGATTCGCCTGGTATTTCGGCCTCGCCAGGTCGAGGCCGAGGTTGCTCCACTGGGGCTTGTTTTCGACCGATGACCTGCTTAACAGGCGACAGAATTGGGGCATCAGAAGTGTCCTCTGTTGTCTTAGAGGTTTCCTTCAATTTGGCTGCAACGTCCTTCTTCTTCTTCTTTTTGTCCGGCTTTTCGCCTGTGGCTTGTTCCTGCTGAGGCTGCTGAGGCTGGGTAGTCGTAGATGCGGATTCCGCTACAGATCTCTTCTTCGGAGACTCGGGAGCAGTCGAGTTGGTAACAGATACAGCTTCCTTCTTCGTTTCCTTGTTGTCGTGGCGGGGGCTCTTGGAAAGTGTACTGCCTTCCTCACCTCGGCTGCTATCATCCGCTGGCTGAACAGGCTGGATATCCCTGATCTCAATATATCCCTTCTCCAATGCATCTACCGATTCAACAATTTTGTTGTCGATGTCCCATCCCAGGTCAAGCTTTTTGATGCTGAGGCAGGTTACTCCTCGCGAATGCATAACATACAGCTCAAATAAACCATTATCTTCCTGGCCCGGCAACTTAGTCAATGGAAGAAGTTCAAGACTTCGTAATTGACCGCGTGAACCAAAAGAGATTTCTCGGATTCCGCTCATGCACGCAGTTGAGTCGGGTTTGGGAAGGTTAGGATCTTTGTTCGTCACAGCCTCAATGAAAGTAGCCTGGGACATTGGAGGAAGTGCATATCTGGGTGCAGACAAATGGATGAAGTAGATCGAGTTTCTAGTGGGGTGGCCAACTACTATGATGCCAGAACCTGGGTGGTACGCGATACTGCAAATTGCGTCTGATTCGTTACCGTGAGGGAAGTTCAACTCCTGCACGGCCTTTCCTAGGCCTACGTCCCAAAGCTGCAGAGTATGGTTTTGTTTCAAACCCACAAGGATGTATCTCAGAGCATGGGCCTTCAGATAAGGCCTCTGTTTGTCAATGAAAACAACGGAGGTTGGCCAGCACTTCTCATTGGAGGAACCAGTAACGAGAGTCAGGAGAGGGATGCGGATATCGCATTTGTTGGCCATTAGCATTTCATCAATGTCACGGAGATCCCAGAATCTCAACCTGCCAGTCTTGTCGAGCGACGCAATGACGGTATCATCACCGCTGAAAACAAAGTCCTTACCAGCCTTTCCAGTAGCAATTTTGATAGACTTCTCCTTGAAGTACTTTTCGGTGTCCACTTTCCCTGGGGAGCTGAAGCCATATTCGGCCAAAGCGACACGAGGTCTAACGATGTGAATAGACTTTCCACGGCCTATAGCGAAAAATTCAGGATGGCGAGAGCTTTGCTTCGCGCGGGTCTTCAATTGTCCGCCAGAGGTATTTTCGTCAGATGTTGGGAAGGGTGGGAAGATCAAGCTCTGAGATTCAAGAGCGTCTGACTCGAAATAGTCATCATCTGCACGGGAAATAGTTGTCCAGTAAACGGAGCCGCTAACGCCGATACCAAGGAAAGCCTGCTCTTTGATAGCAGAACCGGGTGGTGCCTGGGCTACGGAGACGTTGAACATTCTGTCATTGGTTGAGCGGAAGATTTGTCGGTCATGACCATCGTCCTGGCGAATGATACGGGCTCCGCCGTTTTTCGCAAGAGCGTACACGATATATTCAGAAGTTGCTGAAGTGAGTGAACGATCAAGCTGGTCAAATCCTTTCTTCAGACGGGCAATATCCATCACTCCATCGTCACGAATGCCAACGGGTTTCAAATTTGTCTTCCAGGTAATGGATACAAATGGCTTCAATGGGAAGTTGTAGACGGGGACAACGCGGTCAGTCTCCGCCTCGGTTTCCCAGTTATCCGCCACATTTTCGTTTTTAGCCTCCAATTTGTTATTTTTAACAGCCTCGTCGTCACCGGAAATAGTTACAACTTTAGCAGGTTTCTTAGCATCTTCCTCCTCTGGTGGTTCTAAGGCACCGTGCATAAGTTTGGGCGAGTTGGCCGTGGCATTTCCTGGGATATCACTTCCAGGAGCAGAAGGCTCGGCGGTCAGCTTCTCAGGTGATGGTGCAGATTTCTCCACTTTAGCATCTGAGATAGCGACTGGTGTGCCTTCAACCCCTTCGGCAGCTTCCGGGGTGGAAACCCCTCTTTTCTCCTGGTCGGTAGATTCATTAGGTCCAGGGGTCGCAGTTTGCTGCCCTTGGACTCTCTCTGGTGTAGGCTGAGCAACAGAAGGCTTCGAAGCCTCGGGTGAATTGCTCTTGGCTTTTGGAAGCTCCTTTCCTGCTGTGCCAGTTCCAACCAAGGGGCTGGCGCGGCCGGATTGCGGCTGGCTGTTCGGGGACCGATTCCTCGAAGATGCCGCGGCAAGGTGCTCGAAGGGATTGATATGGCTGAAGATGGTTCCCTTGTTTGCTGCTTTGGGTTGCAACGGACCAAATTGAGTAACCTCGATGGTATCAGCCGAACCAAAATTCCGGACCGAAGAATCTTTACGTTCCTCGGTCGAAGAGCTGGAGAGATGCACTGGAACATCACTGACATTGGTATTATTCATAGCTTGACCCGAGGTTTGAGGAGCAGATGTTAAATCGCCCCCCTTTGGATTTTGAGCGGGCGGCTGGTTCAACAACCTCAGCAGCATCTCCTGAGTTGCATCCCCAGAAGGTGTAGAGGCCTGACCCGGCTTTTCAGCTGAGCTGTGTCTCCCTGGAACAGCAGATGACGGGCCTGGAGGAGGAGAAGCAGCACAGGTCGACGGACCACGGAGGGAGGCAAGTATGTCAGAAGCTGAAATGTTGCGCTGACCAGGCATACGGAGGCCATTACCGTTAGCACCATCATACCCAATTGGTTCAACACGCACTGGGGCGCCGGATGGGAGTCCCGTCTCGGCTGGCGGGTTGGAGCTCTGTCCACCTGGAGGCTGGCTAGATTTCAGCAATTTGAGCAAGTTGGCGCGATCGGTGCTCATAGATTGCTGATTAGCCTCGCTCTGTGGGGTGGAACTGTTGGGGCTTATCACGTCCGATCCATGATGAGGAGGGTTGGAAGGGGGTGGAGGGCTAAGGATAGGCGAGGAAGCGTATGGCGCGGCATAGCTGAACTGCGTAGGGGACGTGATGCCAGGCGATCCCCCACTCCGTTGCTGGTGCTGGTGCTGAGCAAACTGCCCAGTATAAAAGGGCGACTGGCTCTCATAAGAGGGTCCGCTAGGAGACGGGCGAGGTTTTATTCTCGCGAGCAGAGCTTGCAAGTCTGCAGGGGAGCCGGAACCAGCCATGGCAAGGAGTGAAGGTAGCTCAAGCTACCCGGACCAGGTTGTAAAGAAAGGCGAGAAAGGGAGAAGGAAAAACGCGACACCAAGCTGGTAGGCAACCGTGCTAATGCAATTCTAACGAAAGAAGAAGAGAAAACAGGAGAGAGAGGGAGGTGAATTGAACGGGATGATGATGAAGAAGAAGAAGAAGAAGAAGAAGTGAGGTTGGAGGTTGGAGGTTGAAGAAGCAAAAATAATAATAATAATTTGGTCAGTTTTAGTTGGCCGGTCGAGCTGTTTGCACTGTTTGCAGGCCTAGCTTAGTCAGCGGCCGTTTCGGACTTAGGAAAGTTGGCATGGAGGCGAACCGACCGAAGCTGGCGAAGAAAGACGACTTTTTGGACCTGCAACGAACGGTGATGCTGCCGGGGATCGAGAGCGAGAGCGAGAGCGAGAGCGAGAGCGAGAGAGAGAAGACTGGAATATAGCATCAAGGCTCAGGAAGAGGCAGAAAGGAAGAGAAGAAGAAGCAAGAGAGAGAAGAAAGTGACGGCTGCAACATCCGATGGTGAGCTGCTAACCAAGGGCTCACTCCTGCTCTATAACGGCATCGGTTCCTTTCTGCTTGCTGGCGGCCCCGATATCCAAATATGTTTTGTCTTAGAAGGTATGCAGATATATCCCTATGCCTGGAGTCCTCTATATACGTACGGCCTTGGAACGACGACGGCTAACTTGTAATTGCACAGCTGGCTTCCCCTCCTTTTCATTCCAACGAATGCAAGCCCTCTGTTTATCCTCTCCTTCGTCACCCTCACTTACATCCTCCATCGACCCTGTATATACTGCTCTGCCCTCCTTCTGATCCTGTTCATCTCATCATGTCACTGGTCGGACCGCTGCTTTTTTGACCTCAAGGCAGATTGGTTTGCCCCGCGCTTCGCTCATTTGCCGGTAGCAACCCCGACGATGAACGCAACTGCGACGACTCCGGCTCTTAACTCGAACTCCAGCGAGTTGACCGGGTATGTGTTTGATACCATGAATACAACAGCCACTGCTCTGATGGGGGCTGCGTTTGAAGAAGCAAAACGCCGTGTCATGCCGAACGCATCATTGAGTGCCAACGAACCAGAATGGACTGGTATTGGCCTCGAGTGGTTCAGGAGTTTGCTGGGGCGCAGGGAGTGGACTCTCCCGTGTGTTGATGTGAAGGTTAGATTGTAGATCAAGAGAGACCTTTTTCTATTCGTTACTCCGACAAATTTGATTGTGCGTGCAACTATATCGTGCTTTCTTCCGCGGCTGTGAACTTACAGTTTTCTTTTTTACGGCGAGCGACCTGCATGTCTTTTATGATGCACAGCCGGCTAGAGCGTATCCATTAGTTATATTGTTTTCTGTCCCCTTCGGTTCTGCGCATTCACTTAATACCCCCTTTTCCCTACGGATCTAACTAATGTACACCACGACATGTACTTCGTTCCATCAATCAAGGCCTTTTCAAGATCCCCAGGCTTATTATAAAAAATGTCCCAGAAAGCAAGCTTCTGCCAGACCAACCCAGAACGGGCTATATTAAGCACCCAGCTAGGCAACCAAACCTTCTTTCGCTAGCGTTGATGCTCGACTCGAGGTATAAAAGTCGATACGAAACCTCCTGTAGAACTGGACTAAAAGAATTAAGCAAAGTTATACTTACTATCATTGGATTAACGCTCAAATTGACACAATGGGGTTCTCACACGTTGGTCTGACAGTCCCAGACGACAAGTTCGAGGAGACGGTCTCTTTCTACCTAGCTGCTCTAGCTCCGCTGGGGTTCAAAGAGCATCTCCGGCCGCATCCAAAAGTAGTTGGAATGGGCGTATACTATCCTGAGTTCTGGATCTCTTCGAATGCGGTGCCTAGTTCAAGTGCCGGTGTTGATGTGCCTGTTGGAAGCAAGGATGTTGTGTTTGGCAGTACGCATGTTGCGTTCAGCACGGGGAGTAAGTATCTTTTTTTTTTCGAGAGAAGCTCGGCATATGCCAATGGGCAGGTACTAATTGTCTACAATAATATAGATCGAGAACTTGTTCATGCATTTTACGATGCTGCGCTGAAGCACGGCGGAAAGTCGAATGGTGGTCCTGGTGCACGGCCTCAGTATACACGATTCTACTACGCTGCGTTCGTGTTTGACCCGGCAGGAAATAATATCGAAACAGTATGCCTGTGGCCGGCCTGGTGCCATTGGAAGTACTGGTTTGGCATGGGTGTGTTTGGCAGACAAAAGACTGAGTAGATGGGAGGTCTGGGAAGGTGGGGGGGGGGGGGCGCCAGTCAACTTTATAATTCCGTTTATTCTATTTACGTTAACAATACTAGATAGTACAGGTACATACCTGACGATGGAATCAACAGAGAAAGCAGTTAAACAAGCTAGGAGCGCGAGAAAAAGACGAAAAAAGGAAATTAAACCAACTGAGAAAAAAGCAAAGAAATAATATCAAGGAGATTCATCAACGCAGAAAGACATATTTGACTGAAACAGTGTAGGAACATAAAGCAGTAGAGAAAATTGAACCAGCGTACACTAAACCAAGGTGAGTATCATAAAGCAGGAGGTAAAAATAGTTGCGAAATAGGGGATGTCGAGGCAAGGGAGAAGGGTGCTAGGGTGAGAGTTAACATTATAAGATTAACGTTTCATATGAAGTAGTATGAGCGGTTCGGACATCAATTAAAATATTGATGAGGAGAAAAGGATAAGGGGGGGATGGGGAAAGAGCATCAAGGTAGAAAAGGAATGGTGTTGAGGTGTTGGATATGTAGACGTCGGTAAGTAGGGACACGGTATGGGGGGTGTTGGGTATATGGGGCCATTTCAAACATCTTGCGATAGAAAATGGCCTGTAGATATAATAAACAGAAAAAGAACATGAGACAAAATTCGAACATTCGGCAATTACCCAACGCCTGTTCTGTTTTTTTATATTTTTCTTTTTCTCTTTCTTTACTTTCATGTCTCTCGTAATATTCAAATATTTCATTCTGTTCATTCATTTGCATCTTCCGGTTCGAAAAGTCAAGGGATATATTTGTCGGCATCTCACTCGTAAGCAATAAGCGATATCCGTTAATTCGAGAAAGGCACAGCAAGTCGAAATTAACTGTATGCTCCGCCAACGTTCATTGGCCAGTCATCTTCAGTGATGCTGCTCCAGAAAACCCACACCATGATGACGGCACCAAGATTGAAAAGGGTCTCAAAGAAGGCGCCATTGATTTTTCCGTCGGTGGCATTGCAGAGGTGTGTGCTAATGACGAATTGGAAAATCTGACTCAGAGCAAAGAGTAGACCAGCAATAGAAAGGTATACTAGTGAAAGTTAGCCTGAGCTATGGGGTCGACACAAGTAGACAATAACTTACGCATGGGTCTCTTCTCCTTGAGCACCTTGACAACCAGGAAGGTCTCGAGAAGAAAGAATCCGACTATGCAAATTAGTGGGAAAAGAAGGTATAGAATGTACAGTCCTATATTTTGGTTGGGGGTGCGGTGGCTGGACTGGAAGCGGCCTGTCCATGCAAACGCAGTATCGAGGGCAATGTACCCAGTACCGACGAAGAGGATGAGAGCTGAGGTGACAAGAAGGCCAAGTGAGACGGCGGTACCATCGTCAATGAGCTGGTAGCCGACAATGGCATTGAGAAGGAGCAGCCAGGCAGTGGCACAAATGGCAGCAACATGAGCCGCGGAAAAGCCCTATATAGATTTCAATAATCAGTGGAAAGCAATTCGAACATATCTGGGGAAAGATATATGTACCTTTCTAATAGAGTCGCTAAGTGGGAAAGCGCCGACTGAAAAGATTTCGCAAATAGAAATGATGGTGAAGCCGATCAGGAACAGTTGTATTTCCCTGCCATTGACAGTTAGTCAAAATCTCTGACGATCCAACAAGAAAAAACAATTAAGAAAAGGCCTCACCTTCGCCCGACAGCAGCCCTTTTTCTTTCCGACCGCCATATTAAGAACAGCGTTGTGAAGATGGCAATAAAGCAAAGTAGTATGGAACCTAATTGGATTCTGGTAAGTCATGATGTTCGACCATAGATAGCTTTCCAAGGGGATACATCGTAGCCATACCCAAGTTTCCGACATGTCGACCGCTGCTAAGGTTGATTCCCGTTAAGGCGCACCCGCCGTACTTTTCATTTGGTGGCTGATTGTCCCGGATGAAGAGCTGTCATGGCTGTCAGTACATGGTATAAAACTTGCTACGCCCGGATCGATAAGGCCCAAGACTGGAAACATACATTGCACACTGGAAGTGTCGAGTCCCGGCAGAAATCCTATATCCCTCAAGTCAGCGCCATGTCCTCGTAGCAATTCATCATAATTTTCCGGTAGGCTAAAGCTCCGGCGCTGTCCAGAGCAGTCCCCGAGGAAGCAACAAGGTGAGGTCCGGCGGTGTGCGTACGTGAAACTTGCCAAACTGCGTCGACCCCATGATGGGACTCTTTCTGCCCTGGCGAACCTATGCGTCTTTTCCCCCCCCCTAGGCAAACACAAGTATGTAGCGACAGTCGATAAAATCCAGCAATGGCAGTTCAGCAAGCGGAAAAAAAAAAAAAAAAAAGGGCAAGAAGCCGAGGTTTTCCTGGTATTTCAGTCTTGATGTGGAGTTGTCGGTCGGTGTGATAAGGCGAGCGATTCGATAAAGGCCGACCAAGCGCTCAACAGGCTGGATGGGGGGGCTTCAAGTGCAGGAATTCGGCGGTGCGAAAGGCGTCGCAGCGAGGAAGAGGTCGCTGTCGAATGTCTCGAGGGCGAGGTTGTCGGTTGTCTTGGAGTCTCTGCGCGAGATGTGGCAGGCTGGGAAGTTGTTGACAAGAGAGGGAGGAAAAATGTCAGATGGAGTTGTTCCTGGTGGAGAGAGTCCACTTCCTGGTACGCCACAGCAAGCTTCGGCCTGCTTCCTTTTTTTGCTTCCTGGGTAACGCTGAGACTAGCCTGCGATCGATCGATAAGGGCGGGAACATCGATCGCCTTTCCCTGTCACCATCACGGAGCGCAAGCAGCAGCACGAGAAGGCAGACGCTGGCGATGTCGAGAAGCAGCAGACGAAGAATGCAGAAAAGACGCAGAAAAACGCAGAAAAACGCAGAAAAACGCAGCAGCAAAAGCGTTTCTCTCGATGTCTTTTTGCGTTTCAGGGGACGTATTTTTGGGTGAGTTTCGCTGTATCGCAGTGACGAGGTACTGCCGTACCAGGTATTGTCACGGCGGTGTATCAAGCAACCAGGCACGGCTTATTTCTGGCCAATCAGACGGCGGGACAGGCCGAGATGGCGGTGGCTTTGCAGGGCAGTGAGTGGAGCCAAGGCCTGTCCTGGCGGAAGAAGCGTAATTTACCTGCCAGGCTGATACGCGACGGTACGATCCGCAGTGCCTTGCGTTGTCACGGCCTTACAGATGATGCATCAGTCCAGCAAGGTGCATGCACCTGCAGGCTGATCATGCATGACGGACGGAGATGACAAAGATGTTTGTTCATGGAGAGGACGACGAAGACGGCGAGGAAGACGGGGTCGGCAGCAGGATGAAGCAAGTACTTATTAGAGGCGACCAGACCAACCGTGGTTTCTGAGCCCGAAGCAAAGGAGAAGGGGAGGAGAGGAGAGGAAAGCCAGGACAGGGAGTCTATGCATGAAACAGCTGGAAGCCAGGGCGGTGCTATCGATGAAACTTCGGAGCTACCCAGGACGGTAACTCAGTAAAGGAGTTAAGGGTCCTTAATTCGAGGAATGATAAGATTAATGAAGGGTAAGCTCGACATTGGTGCGGGACGCAAGATGCGAGATGCTAGTAATAGTAACATGCTTAACCTGCATCGATACGAGAAGACCAAAATTCTCCTGGGTCTTTTGACTCTACAAAGACCAGAAGATGGCAAGACAGGTACGGAGTAACTAATTAGGCATTCAATGTGTCTGAAAGGAGTAGGAAAAAACCACGCTACAACTGCCAATTTCCTCGCTTGGGGCGGGAGTTGCGTTGCCATGCCAGCTAGTAATCGACGGCGTGCTCAGAATACTCCGTAGTAAGTTAGACATTGGCCCTCTATTTTCACTCGTGGCGTCGGTAGCAAGCCATACAGCGGCCATCTCGCTTCTTCTTGGTCCACGTAGCGCCCTTTTAGCACACGTTTTCAACAACGAGCTCCTTGCCGTCTCCCTCGCCTAGCTCGACTTTCAAAGTACGCCCAAAGACTTCAAACATCATCTCGGCGCACACCTTGGTCAGTGCTGGGTCATACCGACCTTTGCTTAGCTCGTCCCTGATAAATGCATCTTTGAGGATGGTCAGCCAACTTCATCCCCTGTAGAGATACATATAATGGCTGCTGAAATTTGGGGATAGATAGCTGTGACATACGCTGTGCCCAGGCAGCTTCATAGAAGCTGAAGCAGACACCCTTCTCATGCAGGGTGCTACGAATCAAATCTCGACCTGGTGCTGGGACGTGGTTGTCATTCTTGCCGAAGATCTATGTGAGGGCTAGTTAGCAGCTAGTTTTGGTATCTCTACAGCTATACGGAGTAATAGAAACAAACAAAATTCTAGCATACCATTACTAGTTCCCCTTTGATATCACCTGCTCGTTGGAGAGAGTCATCATTCTTCCCTTCTCCGAGCGAATGGCTGTGGATATCGGTTGCAAAGTAACACACGGCAGCCTGGATACGTGAGTCTAGTGCACATCTGTACGCTAGATGGCCTCCCAGGCACATTCCAGTGGCACCCACGCGACCGTTGCAAGTAGGTAGTGAAAGCAGATAGTCCACGCAAAGACGAGCATCCTCATCATACGCAGCTAGTTTCTACATTGTTGCCCCCGCTTAAAGTTAATCCGGAAACTCATAGATATGGCAAACGGTACACCTTACCTTGGTGATCTTCCATTTGTTGCCGTTATCTGTATCCTCGGCATTATACTGCAGTGGCTCAGGGCCGGTGAATTCATGGTAACTAGATGGTGCAGCACAGATATATCCCTGGCCAGCTATCATGCGTGCAAACCGTGCAACCGGACCAGTAACTAAAACATACGACATTAGAATGGAACGTTTCGCGGTTCGATTTGACAGGTACCTTGGTATATCTCGCTGAAGACTACTACCCCCGGGAACTTTGCACTTGGATAGCCTGGGATCGTGGGATGGAAGACGTATATTCCTATAATGCTCGTGTTAGCTGCGGCCTTGCTAGTTAATGGATCCGGTTAGAGACTCACTCATCTGCCCCTCTCCGGCGACAGTCGTCTTCACATCGTGGGTAGATTCCTTGACTAGCATGGTTGTGACCGCAGGCGGGCGTTACTAGATCTCGCTATTTAACTAGAGCCGCCTGGATAGATCTCAATCAGCTCTGTCACTGGAGCTGCGACCTATGTTGTCGCGTCTAGAGTTGGTGTTGGTGGAGTTTAACAATAGCTTGTCTCCAAATCAAACGCCGCTTTTAGGCTTACCAACAGCATGCATGACCTCGCTACCTGCGCTGTGCATACATGCATATATATCGCCTAGAGCTAGAGAAGCCGCTGCTGTTCAAGTACAGGCTTACAAGTTATTTGTTACTCGGTCTAGCTTGATAACTAGCTGGAGAAGTGGAAAGATGAAGCTAGAACAGGAACCCCTTTTTTTGCTGATACGTTTCTCAATACATGAGTTGATATAAGAGAAGTAATGCGGGTAGAAAGGAGGTAGGTAGGCGGATCAAGAAGACACAGAGGAACTGAGAAGTTCATAAGGCCAAGGGGAAGGATAGGGTAAGCTGACAGTCAGAGGTCAGAGGGTAAAGGGCGGGTTTTTGGTTGGACAAGTAAGAAAAGACTAGGTAGAGCCAGAATCCCGTGCATTTTGTGCACCATATATATCCTGCCACAAGCTATACACAAGCAGATATGTGCAGAACATATGTAGTAATACAAACAAGCAGGGTTGTTTTCATGATTTGAAGGGTTTCTTTTGAAAGAGTTAGTAATACTAATATAATAGTATCGCGCATGGATGTTAGTAGTAGTAAATGGTAGTAGTATAGAGCAAAGCGTGCATTCATCGTTCTTTGGGTAGATTTTTTTTTTCAGTGACGCTGAAATTCGCTTAAGCGCTGTGAATACGCTGGTAAAACAGGAGATATGCAACTTTGTTATCTCGAGAAGCGCCGAAACGGGCGCTGCTGGAAGCTGTGGGGGTGCCTTTTCCGGAATCGGCTTTAGGCGAGGCATTGCCGCTAGCAGCGGCGGCAGCGGCAGCGGCGGCGGCCATAGATTTTTGCCTGGAGTGGCTGCCCGAGCCAGAGCCATTGACTTGGCTCCAACCTCTCCCGTTATCTGGGTGGTCTTGCTCGTCGGCATCAAATTGGTCATAGATGTTGTTGCTGGAAGTTTGGTCACTAGAGTTATTGTGGCGCTCAAGGGCGGCAGAGAGCAGTTTTGGATCCTCTTCACTACCGCCAAAGGCTACTTCTTCACTTCGTACACGACGGATGTAGGTGTCGTCAAAACGGACCCATTCACGTCCATCCTGTCGGCGGACTTCGACTGTGTAATGTCCTCCACTTGCGCTCTTGCCATGATGATAGATGACTCCAATGAGGCGGTATTTAGGGAGGCTGCCATTCTGGGCAGAAAGAGCATTACGGCGGTGTGGAGGGAAGACCTCCTTGGGTATCTCCAGTTCCAGTGGGTAGCCAATCTTCTTCCAGATCTTTTGCGTGCCATTGGTGACGTTATCATACTGGAAACGCTTGAGGTGAAGGATGAGGACAGGGGGTAGATTTTCAATAAAGACTTGTTTGGTGGCATTGACTTTGGGCCCGCGGGACGATTGGAAATCTCCGTGCATGGTTTCCGGCTTGGTAAGGCCCTTGAGAGCGTCGATGATGTTGTTGACCTGAGGGGATCCAATGTCAAGCTGGAGAGACTGATAGGGTTCAAGAGTTACCGAGTTTTTGTTTCCAGGCACCCTGAACTCGGATCGGATTTTACCGCTGAAAATACGTGTGATGGGTGATTCCCCAGAGCTATCACCGGACGACCTGGTGACCGATGCTTTCTGTTTGTGGCCAACCTCCAGCCAGCCGTCACCAGTGGAATCATCTGCGATGGAATGAGCATCCACATCAGAAGAAGTAGAAACGTCAGACTTGTCTGCCATGGCATTCTTAGTGGCCAGGAGGCATTCGTCATGGAGCTCTTCGAGAAGGAAGCCGAGGAATTCCTGGGCATCTTGCTGATGACCGCGCTATGACAGAGTTAACGAAGCTGACGGCATATAAAAGGCAAGGGCCAAACTTACTCTCATGTCCCTAAAACGCGGGAGATGTCGAATAACTTGATAAACATATTCTGGAATAAAAGATTCACCGTACTCCTCCAATTCGTTTTGTTTCAACCGAAGCCTTAATTTTTCCACCGAAGATGCTGCATCAATAACCCTGAATTCCCGTAGAAACATAATCCTAAATAGTGTATTAGCACAGGAAACAGAAATATCTAGTCAGAGTATGACAGAGCCCAGCTTACATAGCATCCACTAAAGGGCTGTCACTTTTGAAGCTATGGGCCGCACGACGGCCAATCTGGTCAAGAAATTCGTAAAACGGAACGCAAAAGATTAAAACTTGTAGGATCTGGGTAGAATTGTTAGTCATTGTTCATTTGATGTGTGTGTGTGTGTGTGTGTGTCACAGGAGGGTGACTTACAGAATTCATATAGCACATATTTCCCGTATTTACAAGGCCACGAGGTTCTAAGAAAGCAATTTTTTCGCTATACTGATCAACATTCGAACCAAAGCTGTTGAGTGCTTCAGCCAAAGATTCACCTCGAGTGAGCGCCAAGGCACCAGCTTGAGGAGAAGCAGCAGTTGATTGTTTTGCAGCGGCCTTTGAGCGAACAAGATCAGCCCAAGATTTTGGGGCAGCCCGTTGAGGTGCTGGAGATGGGGTTGTGTTGCTGGTAGTCTCGGAGGAGGCTGGCGGCTGTGATTCGTCCTCGGTTGGACCATGTCCGTTTTCAACGACGGTTGGAGCTGCTGCCTCGGTTGCACCCGCTTTCTCAGGAGTATGCTGAGGTGAAGATTTGGATTGCTTGGAGGCTGATGGGCTTTGGGCAATTAATGGAACAACGGGAACTACCGGAACACCTGCTCTTGTAGTGCTAGCCTGGCGGGCGTGTGCTGGAGTTTGTTGAGCGACGGTGGCTGAGGGCAGAGACGGAGTATCTGCTTCGGATTGAGCCACAGAAGCTGGCTTAGCTAGTTGGTCTTCGGCATTATTCCCCTGAGGTTCGGTGTCTTCAGTTTCATTCTCGTCCTTGGAAGGCAATTCTACGGCGAGGGAAGAAGGTTGAGTAACACGGTTCTTACGGCGACGTCGTGGAGGCTTGGAAGGAAAGGGAGCCTCTGGAACGGAAAGCCAAGGTAGCTATTAGAAGAAAAGCACCTGTCAGTAACTATATTGGTATAATTACAGCTTGCCAATTTTTTTGTTTGAAAAAAAAAAAAAAAAAAATAGAGGGTTGACAAAGCACCGGAACTCACTGGAGGTTGGAATACCTGTCTTACGCCTGACCGAGCCTCTGGTCTTTTGGCGGTGATTGGAGGGGGTGTAGGGCGTGCACTGTTGTTGGTTGAAGCATTGGTAGAGGCATTGCTGCCCACTTCACTGCCAGAGCGGGTTAGAGAATACTGCGCCGACTGATCCTCCTGCGGCTCAGTGATTGCCGGCGTAGACAAGGAAACGGGAGGCGTGGGCGAGAAAGCCGACGGGTGAGAAGTAATGGGAGTGCTGGACTGTGTCCGGAGGGCTGGAGACATGTGTGGTGGAGGTGGCGCGTGGTTCGGGGGTTGGGGCCGAGGATATGAGCAAACAATCAACGGGGTATTATACTGGGGGTAAGGCTGCATTGGAGGAGGGTGAGGAGGCATCTGCTGGTACGGGTACCAGCTCTGGAAGTTCTGGGGTCCATACGGCGGCGGCATGGGCACTGGCCCGTGGGCGTGAGCGTGAGCATGTCCGTGTGAATGGCCAAGTGCGTGCGGGTGCGGATGGGGGTGGTGGTAGGCCATGTAGCCGGGCGACCTGACGTTGGGCGGTGCCGACGAGTACGGCACCTCGTGCTGCCGCCGCGGAGGGGGCATGGGAGGCTGCCCATGCGGCAGAGGAGGGGGGTGATGGTTCATCGCGGGCACAAAAAGGACCGGTGGTGCGTCTCTTGTAATTATTTTTGCTATGGTCCCTTTTCAGCGGTTCTCGGAGGCGGCTTGACTGGCTGTCAAAATGCGCTCTGCTTGGACGCCATGCATAGTAGTCGACCAGACAGGCCAGTTCTTGCGGGCAGAAGGCGACGCTCTATCTATCGAGGAGCCCGTCTGTCGGTCGAGCAGTGATGGCGGTTGGCCGTTGGTTAAGGGGAATCTGGTCACTGAAGTAGTAGGTGTGAGGTTAGTTCAGGTATTTTCTCATCGCTGGACTCGCCCACGCTCCACCGAAAAAAAAAATAATAATAATAATAATATTCCACACAACTCACAGACGACGGGCAACGGCCAGCGCAGGACGAGCAACGAGCAGCACTCGCAGGAGCTCGTAGGTATCTCGCTCTTCCGGGCGTTGGGCGGGCAGGAATGTGTCTGTATATAAAAAACGCTCTTTGCGGCGTCGCTTTTTTGTTTCGAGGTCGTTGAGAATTCCCAAAACGGGAAATTTTGTCCCCCCCCGGAGCAACCTGGGCAAAGGATAAGGTCACGGGACCACAGCACTTCCGCATTGGGCAGCGAGAAAAGAAGCTCGACGGCGCGGCGAGGTCGACGGCGGGCTTGCTGGGCTGCTTGCAAGACGCAAGACGCAGGTTCGGGGGCCGTAGAAGGGCCAATGGGTGTTGCCAGCTCGCTACAGGCGGTTTGCAGGCTTCAACTCGGCGCCCTTGAGGAGGGAGGAAAGGGCGCTGCTTTGTGTCTGGCTTTTTTTTTTTTTCTTCGCGTGTGCCGGCCGGCTTTGCGCTGTGTTTGTCCTGTTTGCATCCAGGTCGCCCCTCTCCTCTTCGTTCGTGGTGAAAGCCGCGATGGAGACGGCGAAGACGACGACGACGACGACGAACGACGACGGAGACGGAGACGGAGGAGACGAAGAGCGACTTTCACCTTTTCTGCGTGCATCTTCAGTGTTGTTGTTGCTGTTGTTGACCCGAGTCTCTGCAGCGTCGGCGTGACATGACGGTCTCGTCCTGGCAGCTTCAAGTGTCATCGTCAAGCCGGAGCTGGGAGAGAAGGCCCCCTGGATAGGCGCAAACAATGTCGGCAGGCCCAGGACAGTCCTCTGCGCCATCTAAACTGACCGGACCCTCCAGCCAGTCGGTGTCATACCACCCGCCGTCGCAGTCGCACTCGTTTGGCCCGGACTCACCAGCTCGCCGTGTCTCGGGCCCGCTCGTGGGAGGCCAGTCGTCCAGCAACCTAGCTTCCGCCAGGAACAATCAGTCGAAGAAGGCGAGCCACAAGCGTCAGCGGAAACCTCGTCTGGTGGATGAGGATGCTATTGCTGAAGCCGTGAGTGTCTTTTAGTGTCGTCCTTTGTTTTGAGATCGGTATCCACGACTGACTCAGATCCAGGCAGCCATGAGGTCAACTTCCAGCAGAAAGGGCCAAACCTCCATCACTCACTTGATGAACTTTTCGCTACCTCCACGGCCTCACTCATCTCCTTTCCGGCCCCATCGTCACGTAACCTACCACTCTGGCTCTCACCGTGTTGATAAAGCGAGGTACGGCTTAACTCCTCCTAAATTCCGGCACAGCAACAAACGCATTGTCAGAGACCGAGACAGCCTGACTGACGGTTACCATGCAGATACGTCAATGCAAACTACCGGTTTATAGTGAACCCTAAGAAGAATTATCATGCACAGGCCACTAATGCAGACGTCCACTTGGATTGGGACACCGTGCTGCAGGTGTTGGTATCGACATCGTCCTCTCAGCCCACCAGCTGTCCCATCTGCCTCTGTGTTCCCGTAGCTCCACGGATGGCCAAGTGTGGACACATATTCTGTCTGCCTTGCCTTATTCGCTTTCTACACACTGTCGATGACCAGGATGCACCTCCTGTCAAAAAGGCGAGATGGAAGAAATGCCCAATATGCTGGGATCCGGTTTACATGTCCGAAACTAGATGTGTACGGTGGTACTCTGGCCAGCAGATCGATACGTTGATGGAAGGCGGGGATGTCTTTCTCAGGCTAGTCATGCGTCACCCTGGCAGCACTCTTGCACTTCCCCGGGATGGGGCTGACCGACATCCTCACGGACCCGAGGACGATCTCCCGTGGTATAATGCAGCAGAAGTAACCGACTATGCACGCTTCATGAAGGGCGGAGAGGAGTACATGATATCTCAGTACGATGCTGAGCTCGAGGCGCTGGAGAAGCAAGAACAGGAAGACGAGCTTCTTTTTGGACAGGACTCAACATGGACCCAGAAGGCCATGGCTGCCATTAGAGAAGCCAAAGAAAAGATTAAGGGAATTGGTAACCCGCCTCATTTCTATAGAAACGACGGAGAAGAGGAAAAACATGAACAGGACCTATCTCTATCTACCTCACCACATACAGGAAAGACCTCGGCTTCGCATTTGCCTGGAACATCCTCACATCCGGGACATGATACGACACCCAGCTGCAATACAGGAAAAGCAGGTGAAGTTGAGGACATCTCGTCTAGAGTGTCTAAGCTTGATATACACCATCAGCCGCATACCAAGCAATCGGCTCCATCATCGGATGAAAGGACATCCCACTCGACCGCCAACGAATCGGAAAGGGGCCACCCTCCCGATGTGCCATACTATTTCTACCAAGCTCTACCCCATTTCTATCTCTCGTCTCTGGACATACGGATTCTAAAATCCGCATTTGGCGATTTCTCACTGTTCCCATCCACCATACTACCCCGGGTCGAGCACATATCTACAGGCCATATCATGGACGATGATCTACGCAAACGCGTCAAGTATCTAAGCCATCTGCCCCATGGCTGTGAGCTGACCTTTCTAGAATGCGACTGGACCGACTTGGTCAGCCCCAGCGTTCTTGAGAAATTCAGTGTCGACATCGAGCGCCGCCGGAAGCGAAATCGCGAGAAGGCAGCCCGTGAAGAGAAAGAGCGCATCCGTGCTGAACGGGAGGAAGATGAGAAACGGCTAGCTGGAGCTAACCGGCGAAAGAGGTCGAGCCTGTCGTCTCCTAGTGAGCGGCCCTTCAGCGCTAGTGACTTCCAGCCACTTGGTCCTGGCGCAAGCAGCCTGGCCACCAACGACGACCATGTAGACACCACCGTTTCCACCGCCTCGCCTCCGTGGTCCTCTTCGCAGAGCCGCAACAACCAGAACCACCAGTCGTTTGCGGCTCTAGCAACACCATCGAACAGCCCTCCTGCACGCCGGACAGTATGGGGTACAGCTATGGTCGAATCCAGCTCCCCCACTGCCGGTCCGAGTCGGGAGCCTTACCCTCCCAACCATGATGATGGCTGGCTTCAGGACTGGGAGGCAGAGCTCCTGGCCGAGCAGCGGGAGTTCATCATGCAGGGCACCAACGCCAATAGTGGCAATAATAGTAGCGGGACTGGTAAGCACACACCCGGTGCCACACCGGGTAAGAAGAAGAAGGCGAAGAAGATCACACTGATGTCAACCAATGCACGACGAGCAGCGTAGCTGTTCGCAAGAGAGCCTGACTACAAAGTCAGCTCGCTTCAAATCATACTAACCACCTCTTCAGTATCTTTCTACTTTGGTGATAAATCACAGATTCAGACTTTCTGGGATATTTCTGAGCCTCATCTCCTGGTTCCTTCTCGCAAATGTTAATAGAATCCGTCTGTCGACAGAGACAGGCTTGCATCCGTATATAATAAATCAAACATCAAACAGACAGTGCAATGGCAGCGCGGGCCCCCCGTCCTACTTCCATATATCTTCCCTTCTCCCCGCGGCCAGTAGTAACCGTCCAATTGATATAAACAAACAACGCCAGCCGCGCCCTGGCTCGCTGCATCGTCGCTAGCTTACTGTCTAGCGCTGCCCTAGTGCGCATCTTAGCCTCTTCGCATTCGCTTGCCAGGGATTCTCCAGCTTAGTTGCTTTGGCTGCAGCCAGATAGTCAAGACGGAATCCAGGGGCCAGCAAAGTCAATTGGACATAAACACAGGG
>QQSR01000124.1:0-58019 GCA_003664465.1 Trichophyton mentagrophytes
GCTCGATGGGCTATCGGGATGGCAGCTTCGGGTCTCCCCTGGCCTGCGGGTGCTAAGATATCGAACGGTTGACTGCCGTCTACAGCGCATGGTTCAGGGGTCAACACAGATAACTAGCTGCCAGATGGCCCTTCCAGCTTACTTTTCAAGCCTATACGAATACAGCTCAAAGTACATGGGATCAGAGACATCGTCACGGAAGCAAGCAGGAACTTGGTAAGGGGGGAAAGCTGCAAGCTTGATGTTGGAGGTTGGGATTCACATCAGGAGAATGCATGACACCGGATCCATGCTACTCGATGCTGCAATTGACTCTTCAGCAGCCTGCAACTTGCCGCTAACTAGTCTTTGTAACCCTTTTAGAACCAAGATGCAAGTCAAGTCGTGTTTTGCAGTTGGCAGTGTGATTACGGATAGCTAAAGTCCGATCATTTACCGACCTCCATATGCATGGCTTTGGTTCTGGTGTGGTATGGACAACTGTTGCCAGCCAGGTTACTTGCATCGTCAAGTGCAAAAACAAACGGATAAGTTGATCAGGTAATGGCTTCAAACATGAATCGAGGTGTTGGTTGCCCTGGGCCTTGTCTACTCCGTAATGGCAGATGACTTCATTCTGGTCGATCAAAAAAGTCCCAACCCCAGGAACGAGGCCTTTGAATGAACAGCCGATCTATCCCGCACGCAGGGGTAGAAAGGGTTATATGCAGCAGGGTCTCCGTTTGGCAAGCCTTGGGTTAAAGTTGGCTGTTACAACACTATTGAAGGCGAATAATTGGCCGGCGCAATAGGGTCGCTCCGCTGTACATGCAGAGGATGATCTGGAGTCTTCTCGGAGCCCTAGACACCATATAACCGGAATCCAGTGCAGTCATTAGAATATCGCACAGCAGTAGTCAGAGTAGAAGCTGATCTTCTTCCTGCACCTGCACTGCCAATCCCTTCCATCTGCCTTTGACGACGGACATGCATAGTCTCTTTCGAGAAGGGGAATCGAACAATAAAATGACATGAGACTCACAAAGTGGGCGCTAAGACAAAAGCATCAGTCACTAGAGGGCTTCAGTTGGGGCTAAACACTGCTGTTGTTCGGGAGTTTAGGAGTTTAGGAGTTTAGGCCCCCATGGACTCCTACCCAATTATTCCTACTCCGTATTTCGCTAACTATCCTCAGGTAACGCTACCCGCATCTTGCTCTTCAGTTCTGCACGCAAACGGGAAGCGAAGTGGATTCCCGGGTAGTCCCTTTCCTCAAGCCGTGAAGGAGGGGGTCAAAGAGAGGGGGCCATAAGCTCGGCCCGATAAACAGGTCCTGGTATAGTTAACCGTGTTGACGTATACCTGGGGTTAGCTAATGCATTCTAATTTGGCAGATGCAACAACTACGAGAAGATGCATGCTGTAGCCCAGACAGACAGCAAGCGATCATGTCAAACTGGCCTGAGGGCGAGCTTCTTCCAGAACAGTATATAGAAGGAATCGAGTATGAGGTAAGCAAGTCAATATGTCAGAAGAAGCAAGCAAAAAAGTAAGCAAGCAATTCATGTAAAGGAAAGTGTCCGAATCTAAAATTCCCTCCAACAAACCATCTGGGAGATGGATCGACACGTCGGAGGGTCCCGATAAGCCTTCATTCGTCCCAGACGTCTTTTCTTCATAAGAAAAACAGCGTGAAGGCCTGAGGGGGAAAAAGTAAAGAGAGGCGATAATATCCAGGATATGCAATCGGCCATAAGGCTTATGCAAGGACTGGCTGCAATTGGAATAGCGTTGCCAAACGGGCTGAGCGAGGGTACTCAGGAATGCAAAGGGGATCAACAGAGAGCAAGGAGGGAAAATACTGACTGGATTAGCTACGGGGTGCAGAGTCTGCATTTTCGGCCGTGTTGTATGCATGATTGATAACTGTTGGATATACATACGGAGTACACTTGGAAGTAGATAGACGTAACTACTTATGTGCCCTCTTTTCGCTCGATGCAAGAGAGTGGATAGGCTGGCGACTAGTCAAACACCAGCATCCCCCTCCAAGACAGTCTATCGATGTATACAGAGAAAGATAGATATAAAAATAGCGAAGAAAGGCTGCACGCTCATAAATGATATCAAAGCCCAAGCAGCCACCGTCTATCACTTTTTGTTGTTGTTTTGTTGTTGTCGTTGTTGCTCTTTCCAAAAAAGATGATCTTGTTTCATCGTCGAAGAAAGGAAGGAGAAAACGCACGGACAGCCGGAAAGAGCCAAGAACTCAAAATAAAAATAAAGAAATTAAAGTTAAGTGGGGCCTTCCTTCCTGCATGGAAAAGTTCTAGAAGGAAGTGGGGCCTGGGCCCTGAGCTAGTCCCGATCCGGGTATCAGGCGGCTAAGCAATCTTTGTCTGGGATGAATAAGAACTGTCAATCAACAATTCGACACAAGGCAGTGCATGCATAAGCGTAGGGCAGAGGTCGATAAGGGTGGTAGGGCGAGCAGCAGCAGCTACGAGTACGGAGAACTAATCCAGGCAATTAATAATTCCATTGCATATATGTATTTGCTAGAGTCAACGGCCGGCGCTTACTCTAATTAGTTGCTATCCTATGAAAACGTAGACTTGCTTCGACCCATCCCCTGGTGGGTCCCGGTTCTTGCTCTCTTCTCGCTCAATAGGATATCAAGGGAAGTGAGAAAAAACAATAAAAAAATAAAAAAAATAAAAAAATAATAAAAACAAGAGGAAGCGAAAAGGGGGCCGTCACCTTTCCCCCGCACACAGCAACGTCTTCTCCAAGCCTATCGCTTCTTAACCAACATTAACTCCTGGTTGACATGTGGGTAGATAAAAGGGCCTGGCGCTAATAGACGTCCAATCAGCAGGAAAGGAAAAACACGGAAGGGGGCCAAATGGGAGGAAAATGGAAATGCTTGTTTGTTGATCGACGCTTTGGACAAAGACATCGATCAATCAGATATGGTAAATCCTCTTTTTCCCAACACCAAAGGAATTCACCGCGGGAAGATCGTGGATCAGGGGCTTGTTACTCGAACTCCGGGGCCAAGGAAAAAGAAATTTATAGTTAGCAGTAGGTGGTGGGGAAGAGCAAAGGACGGGAGGGCATCTTTCTTTTACCGTTCCTGGTATTAGTTGAATAGGCCTCCGTATTCGCCAGGTAGAGGGGAGAATATGCATAGATGGGGAGGAGAAAAATGAAAAAAAAAAAAAAATATGAAAAACAAGATTAGCACAGGAATGATAATAACCCCCACAAGTTGCGCCGATATATGTGAGAAAGAGAAAAAAGGGAGAAAAAAGGGCGAAAAAGAAAAAGTAAAACACGGCATGCACCTTTTTTGTGAGCTGAAGTAGGAACGTAGAACAAGAGTATGTCCTCATCCAATGCACCGTTCTATATGTTTGGATGTAAAAAATAAATAACAGAGGGGGAGACCAATAGAAGGCTTGCTGGCTGTTCTTGCTTTTTTTTTTTTCTTTTTTTTTTTTTTTAGTCTTTCAAGTCACTCGGAGGCATCGTTTGACATGTAGTTGCCATTATATTAGGTCATATGTACTCATGGAAGGTTTCATCGCTGGAGTTCAAGTATGGTCTACCAAGCCCTGCGTGTAGTTGGGGGTGGGTCGTGTATGCTGCAACTGGTTCGTGATAGGGAATAGAGGCAATCGGGTAGGCTTGACTGGCATCCAGGCCAGATGGCGCAACTGGGGCAGTTACAGAGGCTGGCTGGCGGTGATGGTGGTGGTGATGCAACTGTTCTTGTTGTTGCTTTTCCAGAAGTGCTTGACGGTGCTGTTGTTGTCTTCGACAACCGTCCTCCCGATGTCTATCTCTCATTAGCATTGGTTTCACATTATACGTAGGAAAGACAATATTACCGTCGCAATGTATCCTGTCGAGCAAAGCGATGTCCACACTGGTCGCAGCCGAACCGTTTAAGCTTCTTATGCACCTGAAGGGGAAAGGGGCTAGTTAGCATCCAGTACATTAGGGGGACTGGGTCTTTATGGACTCACGCTATCAATATGCCGGATAAGATCAGTCTTGCGACTAAACTTGTTGGTACACTGACCGATTGTGCATTTATGAGGGTATCTTCGGTTGGGGTCATGTATCTTCATGTGTGATCTGCAGTTTGAATTCCGTGTAAACTGCCTTCCACACTGTTCGCATTTGTATTTCCCATTCCCATTATCTAGCGATCTCTTTTTCTTTGGAGGCATTTTCATATCAGGAGATGACAGGTCAAGTTCGGAAGCTCGTTTGCCTACCACCTTGTTGCAGTCTGAGGTTCGAAGGGGTGAGCGACGAGGCTTTTTCTGGTTGTGAATGGGAGTTGAGGTAAGAACTGGGGTGTTTGTTTCACGAGGCTGTATTGCAGGGGCAGGAGAGCCAATCTGTTGATGAAATAAGGGAAGGTCTTCCAGGCTGAAGAAGGCTTGCTTTGCGGCGTTGTCGTTTGCTATTATCTCCCAGTCATCACTCATACCCTCACTAACAATCTGTGGGGATTGGGTCGGGCTTGGGGACACCCCGTAGTTCGACGACATGTCAGGCGCATAGATGTTGGACTGGATAGTTGAGCTGCTTTCGACTTTCATCAAGGGAACGGGACTTAAAAAACCGGCCGAAGAAGTATCAACATGTGTACTTGAAACACCAAAGGACGAGATTGATGCATTAGGAACAACCTGTAGGCTGTCGTATACTGATAGTATGGGGTAGGTAACCATGCTAGAGGAGGTGTTCGGAAAGCAGTGGCCGGCACTTGGCTCTCCGTGCCATCCTTGGGCGACTTGAAGCATGGATTGGGATGGCGAGCAGATGGACACCGAGGTTCCAGCTAGTGGAACAGAGCAATTTAGTAGACCGAGGCCAGTAGCTGACGAAGATTGAAGGGAGATTGAGTCCGTCTGAGAGCAGCTCTGGGGCGTCGTAGGATAGCTGGAGGATTGTTGGTGCATCGTAGAAACGTAACGAGGAGAGGAAGCGTTGTATGAGTTGGCTGCGCGTTGTCTGTCTTGCTCAACAGGAATCCAAGCTATGAAGACATCCGAGTCTTCATGGGTCTTTTAAGTATTATGAAAGTTTTCACTGTATTATTATATTGGGGGAGAGAAAAGGGTATTCAAACGCAGGAAAGTATAATGATATATATATGTATATATATACCTGTCAGGTCTGCGTGCAAGCCAAAATGGAGGATCGACGCCATAGGGACCAAAGTGACCTTGTCTAAACCAGGCAAGCTGCAAGACCGCAGGCTTGGAGAATGCTCCCACATAATCCAAGGCTGACTCCCTGGTTTGGACCATGAACGTATTGTACCAGCGGCATACTATGAAGTCGCGGTTCTCCGGGCTGGGCTACTGAGGCATGCAAATCCTTGTGGAGAAGCAATGGGAAAAAGGAAAAAAGAGTAAAAAAAAGGAATGAAAGGGAAAAATGATAGAAAGCGAGCAGCAGGGGGGGAAACGACTGTGCAACTGCAAGATGTCAGCCATAAATATTTTCAGAGGAATTGCAAAAAAAAAACGAGCGTAAAAAGCAAAGATGATTTTCACTCAAGGGTTTGTCGAGGTTGGGTCAAAATACTGGCCATCGAACCCGAGTGACTGGATTGGGGCTTGCATCTCATCCTTGGCCCCCCTATCACTCAACACTCAACCCTGTAAATCCCGAGGCATAGCCCTGGGAGAATTAAAGGTGGACAAGGGACTGAGGGAGCAAAAAGACGATCGCGAGGGTCGATGGCGATGGTAAACGTGATGTGTGGCTGCCGAAGGGCGAATATGGAGACCTCGAATATTGGTTGTTCGCTCTAGGGAGCTTACTTTCGTCGACACCGTACGGGTCTGGGGGCCATTTTTCCCGGATTTCGTGGACACGCCGAAGTACAATCGCATACAGAAAGGTTAATCCAGGATATTTCGTCGTTATGTGACGAGGCGGGGCATTTGGAAGCAGGTTACTGGCCGGTTTGTAACGCGAGCGGCGTCTATCAAAACACAGCGTTCTGTACACTCCCCAGGGATGAGGCTCACAACGGCTCAGGACAGCTAAAATTTCACTCATTTCCCTGCTTCATCCGCATGTAGTCACGCATATTATAGCTAGTGATGAAAAGTTAGTCTTTCAGGTGTCCAAACGTGTCCTCCAAGCAGCCCGAGGTTTTGGCTGCGAGTCGTCTTATCATCGCCCGATTATTCAACCCCGATTGTTCTAGACTGTGAGAATAATTGGTTTTTTTATGAGATTTAGATCACTTGAGAGGCCTCGTAGCTTCTGGTCAACCGTCAGTGTGTCAACATAGTATGAAGATAATAATCTGTCCAGCGGCCCTGATGGGACTCGAGGAGTCTGGACGAGGCTCTGACACCGATTACAGCCTCGAAATAGATAAATCTGCATAGAGTTTGAGGTGAGGTGAGGCGACCCGCAGGTCGGGCAGCGGTCGACCTTTCCAGTATATGGGGCTCAGGCTGCGGGTGTCAATGTGTGAACGTCATGGGTACATGGTTATTTGGGATATCACATGCGATTGTCGGTGAGGTCTGGCGCCGTAGGACTGAGTCAGATACAGCTCTACCGTGGAAATTATGTGCAATCCTTAGAATAGTACCGCATGGCCTGACCGAGGAGCCAGGGAGGTTAGGCGCCAATGAAGATGACCAGGACAAAAACAAGGCGTGGCTGGTGAGTCGAGCATCTTGACATCATCTAAAAGGAGGCTTGAGGCTATGTTCAGCGCCGATGGTGAGGCGGACGTTGTGTGTTCTAGGGCCATGGAGAACTATTCTGTCCGCAGGGGCTGCTCTCCCTTGAGCGCCGTGTGTAGAGAGACAGAGAGACAGGTCCTACACCAAGGGTTACCGTACCCAACATAGCCCCCTTCCTCAAAAGCAGGATTTTCCTGTTATGAAACGAGGTGCAGGATAAAAAGAACCCTACCCTGCACAAGAAGCCAACAGGGCCGTGTAAGAACGGTACGAAATACAATGGTATAGCTCGCAAAATGCAGCCACTAAGCAACCGGGGGCATTGTTAATTATTGCTAATCAACGATGACGGATGGAAGGAAAAGGGGGGGAATTGCGCGATTCTGGCCGGTCAGGCTCTGCCCTGCCGATGATTTTTGCCAGAAGGGTAGTAGAACGATACTCCTTCTCCGGGGACACCAGTGTTGAGTTGATAATCGTGATCTCTTGCAGATGCGTCCTCGACCTTGGCGTGCTCAACCCCCTGCTCGAAGCCAATCGGAAGATACTTGGCTCTGCAAGAAGCATTTAGCGCCCTATGCGAATCTTGCCGCGGTATCCAATCGATTTTCCAAGACCACCCCTGTAATTTCAATTAAGGCCAGGAGAGCCGCGTTGGTCAGGGCCCATGTCGGTGGACTCTCGTCCAATCGATTCAGCCACCAAATCAATCGCATCGAGCGACCCTCGAACCGAGTCGCAGTCACCGTCAGAATCCCATATTTTTTCTCCCCACGCACGGAGGACTGGCCATGAGAGTATTTCCACGTTCATCTCTCCTGAGGCTGAGCCGCAAACCCCGCATACTTCGATCAGGTCGCTTCTCACCCGTATCGTCATCTTTGCGTTTCGTTGTAGCGCTACTTAGTAGCTGAAATGCTGTCGTTCCGGTACTAAACGGGTGGTCAAGCTTCGGCGGCGGCAGGCAGCTATCTTTCGGAGGACAGGAGTAAGACCGAGCACCCTGTGTCTAAGCCACGGTACATACACGAATTGAGTGGTTAACTACCACATGCAGGTGGGATATTACCGTTCGAAAGCCTCCTTTTGGTAATTTCCTGAACCATAGCCTAGCGCATATCCCCGAAAGGAGCTAGCCTAGCACGACTGGGAGAGGCCCTGGAGCCAGCATGGAGTCGATACATCCTAAACAGCCAGTAAACCCCAGTGTTTTGCGTAAGTACATCCGTATATGCCAGTTTCTTCGAGGCGGTGCACATGCCCAGGCCCTCAGGCAGAGAATTTGAGCCGCTTCATATACAGGATAAGGCGCGGGAAAACGGACGGTGACATATAACATCCCCACCGTAATAGATCCAATATTGTTGATAGGCCTGTTGGTCTGTCGGAGATTGCCGCAAGCTTCATTCTGAATTTTGAAATTCGGTCAAAGCCGTAGGTTAGTTAGGGACCATGTTCGTTTCACAGCAGACCTCGCAAGGCACTTTAGGCAGAACTTTTGCAAATAGCAAATGCAAGTTCTGCTGCATCTGAAAATGGGCCTGGGGATTTCCGATGCCGCGCTGTGGAGGCTGTTGGCGGTGATCAAGAGTAATTAAGCCATTTGAAGTGAATTCACCAAGTCAGGACCCCCGCTGGAGAACGAACGGTAGGCAATTTTCGACGAGTGTATGCATGCTTGTAGAAACATGCAGGGTGTACACAGGACAATACGCCGTGCCCGAGTGTCTGCCCGCTTTGCAGGATGGTTGAGTAATCCCGTTGACGCGGTAGATTTCACACAAACCACATACGTGAGTACTTAGTGCGGGTCATGAATGTGACTGCCCGCCTGGGCTGGAGGGAGACTTGACATGCATGCACTCCGTGTTCTCGCACCTTGTGCGAGTAGAAATTGGCTAACCAAGCCCCGACAGAACCATTGGATATTGACCTCTCCTTCAAGTGGATGGCGGCGCTTGCTGAGGTGCATTTATGGATTTTAAAAATTTAACCCGTCGCCGTCAACCAACCATCTAACATGGAGAAACATGAGGAGTACCTAATTATAGTGAGCAAGTGAGCAACATATGGGTTAATTTGCGGGAATGCATACCGGAGCAGACTGTTGTTAAAAATATATTCTTCATGCGGACGCACTGGGCGGCACAGGTGTGGCCAAAATGGGTAAATGCCGTATACCCCGGGCTATTAAATGCATTCAATAGTCCGGTAAGGCAGTGAAGGACTTTTGGGAAGCCTCTGGAGGTCCCTCATAGGCGTTTATTCCCCACGAGTCCATCAGGGTAGGGGTTAAAATAGAAACGCGTTCTGAAACGTGGTAAGGGATACCCACGCATGAAGTGTGCTAGACCAGCAATGCCATCCAGTCATGGGAACCTATATATAGAGAACCTATGTCAATTTTGTGCTATGCAAATATATATTATACATATGCGCTATACAACAGGAGTTTGTAAAAATGGCCCTGAATTAATATGAAAATCAAAGGTAAACATACAGTAAAGTGAAATGGAGGTCCAGACTCGCAGTAGAAAAATGATAATTATAGTAACAATAACCAGTACGTACCAAATATAGAATCATTCCCACGGCGCAGGAGTCATCTTTAGCTCTCTCAAAGGGCTTTCAATGTATGTTGTTTCATGTATAGATAGGTGGCAGCTTGGGGTATCAAATGTTGCTGCTTAAGCGTGTAGGCCTTGTGGCTGAACCATCACATACATCTATCGGAGACAACAAAAGGGAAGAAAGACACAACTATCCATCCACTACCATCTCCTGAGTACCGTTCCTCTTCGTCAGGAGCCGGCCATGGCCGCCCCTTTAAATGGCCGTCAAAACGTCAACATCCGATTTAATGATTTTTAATCTTTTGGTGAGAAAAAACTTTGATGAAGATTTCAGCCACATATTTCAGCCACATTTACTCCACCAGCCACAACTTAAAATCATTATGTAATATAACCTCCACTAGCCACAAATATATTACATAATGCATTTCACTAGCCACATTGTATTATATAATCACATGTTCAACGTCAACTGAGCGCCTGGAATGGAGGACGACAGCGAGACAGCAAACAAACAAGCCGGGTAGTTGATGAGACAAGGAGGAGTTGTTTGTGGAGCTATTCTAACACCATTTCATAAGAAATATATTCCCCTATATGCTGTGGATTCTCTTGTGATTCCCTGCTTATTCCTTTACATGAAATCATAGCGATGCCTGACCGATCAACATGGGTCAAGGCTACTCACTTACCTCACTCTCTGCGGGCTCCGCCGGCATCGACGTCCCAGAGCTCGCAGACCTCACCTATGAGAGATCCCTGGGAACTGCCAGGTTTATGAAAAGCATCCGTGCCCGACATCGAGATGGCCTGGCTTTCATTAAAGTTATCATGAAACCATACCCAAGCCTCAAGCTAGACCCATACGTCAGAGCTATCATGCGTATGTTCAGAGAGCAAATATTCCGTGGTATATTCAATATACAGTATGGACTAACTGAAGTCAATATATAGGCGAGCGGAGGCTGCTGGAAAGCGTCCCTAATGCGCTTGGATACCAGCGGATATTGGAAACCAGCACTGGAGGCTACCTTGTCCGCCAGTACATCTACAGCTCACTTTATGATCGAATGAGGTTGGTAATGTTATTTTATGCTAAATAAACGTATACTCTGTTTTTTTTTTTTTTTTTTTGGCTCACCGCTAACCTTGAGAAGCACTCGCCCGTTCTTGGAAGACATCGAGAAGAAGTGGATAGCGTTCCAGCTCTTATGCGCACTCAGGGACTGTCATGCCCAGAATGTCTTCCACGGTGATATAAAAACAGAAAATGTTCTTGTAACATCCTGGAACTGGCTGTATCTGTCCGATTTCTCTTCGTCTTTTAAGCCAACGTTCCTTCCTGAGGATAATCCAGCAGATTTCTCCTTTTATTTCGATACGTCTGGCCGGAGAACTTGCTACCTTGCCCCAGAGCGGTTTTTAGAAGCCGGTGAAGACCCAGGCAGCCGCTCAGTAAATTGGGCAATGGACGTCTTTAGCGCCGGCTGCGTCATTGCCGAACTATTTCTTGAAGCTCCTATTTTTACATTGAGTCAACTCTATAAATACCGAAAGGGAGAGTATAGTCCACAGACCGGACGCCTAATGGAGATCGAGGACTCAGATGTCAGAGAGCTAATCCTTCATATGATCCAACTCAACCCTGAGTCACGCTACTCGGCTGAAGAATGCATTAATTTTTGGCGCCGCAAGGCATTCCCCGAGTACTTTTACGGATTTCTCCATCAGTATATGGGGTTAATAACCGAACCGTCACCAGGACGAACACGTGATGCATCTACTCCATTGGATTCAAAGGAAGCAGACGAAAGGATAGGCCGTATCTTCGTGGACTTTGACAAGATATCTTACTTTCTCGGTGCTTCTCCTCAGGTTCTACTTGATGGATGTCAAACGGCGTCTCCATCACTTACCCAGCAGCCATTCCCATTGCAACTGGACCTGCCTAAAGTCGGGACTCAGCAAATCTCAAAGCCACTATCAGCCACAGATGATGGAACTCTTATTTTTCTTACCCTTGTTGTTTCGAGCCTACGGAATACGAGTAAATCATCTGCGCGAGTCAAAGCTTGTGATATACTGCTTGCGTTCGCTGAAAAACTCCCAGACGAAGCGAAACTAGACAGAATACTTCCTTTCGTTATACTTCTCTTAAACGATCGTGCGGATCATGTCAAAGTTTCAGCAATTAGAACGCTCACTCAGCTTCTTGCTATGGTCAAAGTGGTTTCGCCTGTCAACGCCTACGTTGTCCCCGAGTACATCTTCCCAAGACTTCAGCACCTGATCAGTACCCTCCCTTCAAATCCTACTCCTATAGTACGAGCAGCATATGCTTCATGCATAGCCTCTCTAGCACAATCCTCACTCAAGATCCTTGACATGGTCCAGGCGTTACGTTCTGACGTTCGATTAACGTCTCTCGTACCTTCGGGGGCGGAACGTGGCTGGGAGGAAGAAATATCATATCATAACCTCTACGATGTCGCGCGGGTAGACTTGCTCGAATTTTTTGAGGCTCATGCAAAAGCTCTCTTAACCGACCCAGACGTTGTAGTTCGCCGTGCATTTCTTGGCTCAGTTCCAGGACTCTGTGTCTTCTTTGGAAATCCGAAAGCAAATGAGGTTATCCTCAGCCATCTAAATACCTACCTTAATGATAAAGACTGGATCTTGAAATGCGCATTTTTCGAGACAGTCGTTGGCGTTGCTGCTTATGTCGGCAGTACTTCCCTCGAAGAATTTATTCTACCATTAATTGTTCAATCCATGACAGACCCTGAGGAGTTTGTGGTCGAGCGCGTATTGCGGTCTCTTGCTAAAATGGCAAAACTTGGTCTATTCCAGCGTTCTACCACCTGGGATCTACTCAATATTGCAGTTCGCTTCTTCATCCACCCAAGCATATGGATACGAGAAGCGGCAGTTAGCTTCGTCGTGGATTCAACCACATTTTTATCTACAACTGACAAGTACTGCATTGTCAGCCCTCTGGTTAGGCCATTCCTGAAAACCAACACCACAGACATATCGACTGTTCAGATATTCGACGCCCTAAAAAATCCTCTTCCTAAGAATCTTTTCGAGATGCTTCTAGTATGGGCTACTAATGTTGACAAGGGGCTCTTCTGGAAGTCGGTTTCGCAGGACGCAACTTTCTCCCTGAGTGGCTCAAACATACCAAAAATACGGCAACGTGGACTTGTGTCTTCTCTGAGTACTATACCACGAAATGAAGAGGATGATCAATGGTTATCTAGGTTGAGAAACATAGGATTGAATCAGGAAAACGAGTTCAAATTCCTTGCTCTCAAAGAATATATTTGGAGAGTTGCCATAAGGAGGAAGAAGAACACTGATAACGAAAAATTCACACCCTTCGCAGAGATAATATCGCTAAGTGAGAATGATATCACTCCACAAACAGTGCTGTTTGACAGGAAACAAGGAGTGAGTCGAAATCGGCATCCGCCAAGGAAGATCCAGCCTGTCCATGATAGCAGAAGACCACATACAATTGCCGATGCGTTGCTAGACGCTTCAACGGCAATTGATTCACCCAGTGATGACAACCAGAGACAAGCAAGGCGTCAAGCACCGGAAGGGCGTGGCTCCAGTGTACCGCCTAGCTTAATTCGTCCAACTGCAACAAGGGGTACTAGAGAAAGCCAGTCACCTACTGTTTCACACCTTTCGTCCTCCCTCAATGGACAGCCTGGCTCACCTAGTTCATCAACTTCACCACTATCTGATGGTTCTGTCCAGAATGCGACAGATTCAATGGCAAACGGGCCCATCCAATCCGGCTCTCCTTCGTTACGAGTACCAGGTGGAGATATCAAACGCCGTTCGAGTGCAATAAACCTCCTGAACCGTCAGGAAAATTCTAAAGCAAATGCTGCGACCGCAACCTCTTCTACAAATGTACTTGGAAAAGTTGATGTCCCCCCCCATCAGAGAGATCTTGCTCAACTCTCCAGAACAAGTACCCCGGACCCACAAAACCATGGCACACAAATGCTACGCCCTCGTTATAAAGCTAACCACACGTACCACGGAAATGACCCCACGATCCTAAGGATCCTAGATAATATCTTCGCTGAAAATTACCCCACTGACCTCTTTGATTTTGGACCCTTAGTTCAGCTACCCTCTCAATGCTCGCCCTTGCATGGACCTAGTGGGCAAACTTCAGATAAACCATGGAGGCCACAGGGTGGACTGGTCGCGATGTTTGGAGAACATACTGGCCCAGTCAACCGGGTAGTGATTGCTCCAGACCATGCTTTCTTCGTCACAGCCTCCGACGATGGCACGTTGAAAGTCTGGGACACGACTAGACTAGAAAGGAATCTGACTCCACGATCCCGCCAGACGCACCGACATGGCCCTGGAGCCAAAGTAAAATGCGTTACATTTGTTGACAACACTTATACTTTCATCAGTGCAGCTACTGATGGAAGCGTCCATGCAGTGAGGGTAGATTATCAGAATAATCGTGACGTTATCCGCTACGGAAAATCGCAACTGGTCCGAGAGTACCATATTTTGCCAACAGATGGCGGAAGCGGCGAGTATGCCGTATGGATAGAGCACTTTAGAACTGATGTACATTCAATTCTTCTCATGGCGACCAACCGATCCCGGATAATCGCGCTGGATTTGAAGTCCATGACTGAAGTTTATACACTCCAAAACCCCATTCGCCATGGTACTTTGACTACATTTTGCCTTGACAGAAAACACAACTGGCTCCTGGTGGGAACGAGCCACGGCATATTAGATCTATGGGATCTCCGGTTCTGTGTACGTGTGAAGGCTTGGGGCTTGCCAGGCGGAACTCCAATCCGGCGTCTTGCTATCCATCCTACCAAGGGCCGAGGCAGATGGGTATGCGTCGTTGGGGGAGGTAACAATGGGTCAGAAGTTCTTGTTTGGGATATTGACAGAGTGCAATGTCGAGAGGTTTATCGAACCTCTGGTGCCTCCAAAGAGCAGACGGCTGCTCCTACTAGTCAGAAGGCGAACATTAATCCTGATATAAGTTGGAAAGCCTATGAGCCATGGAAAGTTGACGATGACCTTCCTGAAGGTATGCTGGGACGGTTCGCAACGAATGCTCACCCGTCATCTGCGGGCATAGAACCGGCGGTGACCAGCGAGAACTCCAGTAGCGGAGATAGGAATGCAATATCCGCACTCGCCGTTGGTATCGACTACCTTGATGGCACAGCAGATGGATCTAAATGTGGTTTCCTCTTGACTGCTGGCCTTGATCGAAGCATACGTTTCTGGGATGTAGTACACCCGGATGCATCACTGGTGGTGAGTAGTCCAGATCTCATCACAGACGGAATTCAGATGCGGCCGAGATATGATACCACTCACCCAACCACTACCTTGACAATAACATCTGAATGGATCCCCAGTGCTGGCTCAGCACCAGCCAGGCAAGGTCCAACTTCCAACAAGAAGTCAAATTCGACGAGCGCTGGGAACAGTATGCGACCTCCACGGAGTACCGTCATCAGTTTACAGCAGCAACAGTTGTTAAGAAACCACCTTGATTCTATACTTGATATCGCAATTCTGCAGTCTCCATATGCTATGACTGTAAGTGTTGACCGGGCTGGCATGATCTATGTATTTCAATAATGTAGAATATCCAAGTCATATGTTTGGCTCTTTACAGTCTTCCATAGAGCGGAATTAGTACCGCAATTCTATATTTATTACAAATGGAACGATAATTACCACCATAGTTAATATTTTGTAGATATTTGTAGAGCTAAATATTTTTAATTCGCTTCCTATATGTGGTCTTAAGTGGCATAGAAATATAAATGTAAATAACACATTCACTGAGTAGTTAAGGCTAACCGCCATGTGCCCGATAATACAAGAAGCGGAAAGTTATTAAACCTCCTAGGTAGTAAACCAGGATAAAGATGAATGATGGAAGATAGTTGCAGGTGAGCTGGTTGGTTCGCTGGCAAACGCCATCCACCCAACTGATGAGTAACGGAATAAATAAAAGACGAGCTCAGATAGAACAAAGGAGTGGGTATCTCAATGCTAGGGAGAGAACAATCATAAGGAGAGACTTGGAATTTTATGAAAAAGTTACAGATAAAAGGGTAACAAAATGCTGAGATAAAACATGGAAGTGGCTTGCGAGGGCAATCCTCTAGTGTATTTATGCCGGGGTAGGTTGAGGTATATGGGACGGACCTGAAGATGCAGCCATTGCTTCAATTGCGGCGGAGCGCCTAGTGAGCACATCTTCCCTTTTAACGACATTCCGCAATGCTTCACTGGCCTGGATAAGGCCGTCAATACTAATTGCATGATTAGTCATTTGGTGGTTGAGGTATGAATAAACAGAAGCTGGCGTTGAGCAAGTAGTCAAGAGTTGTTGCTCGTTGAGTTTGAGAAGCGCCAAGGCAACTTGGAAGAAGAATGTGCTTCCACCTCCATCACTGTTCGTACTGGTAACGTCCCCGTCGACAGTCGAAATAGATGAGGCGGCCTTTGAGTTAGTAGAGCCACCTGTACCAGTTTCGGCAGGTTCCGGGGCCGACGTTGAAGCCATAGACGAAAAGGTAGTGGGGGCATTTAGACAGAAGACAACATCCCATACACGGTAGAGGGCTTCTGCTGACAGGCAATCAGTGAAGATTGAAAGGAACCACTGGAAAGTTAAAGCTTCGAGCTCGATACCTAGGTTTTCGAAATGTGTCCATAGATTTGGTAGCAGCTCGGAGACATACTGGCACAGAACTTGCTGATCTGCCCGTGACGCCACAAGACCATGATCATAATAGTGAGGAGGAAGGATATTTTCAATGATTGACGCCAGGACCCAGAATGCATCTTCTGCGGTAGGAAGAATTAAAAGAAGCGAACCTGCAATGAGATTCATGCCTTGACAGTATCCGACTTCTGGATTGCGGCGGGAGTAAGCCAGAAGGACTTCATTCAACCTTGCGACTCCCGGCCCCTTGCGGAAGAATATATTATCAGTCAGGGTGCGGTGAATGTCCATGGTAATTTGGGCAGTTGCTCCGGGATCAGCTTGAGTGGTTATGTGCCCGTTAACAAGGTCGTCATAATATCCTGGCACGCGGAGGGTTGAGGCACCACTGCACTCAGACCAAATCTTAGCACGGTATGCAACTGGGATGCCGCCCAGGACAAGGTTTCTAAACTCTCTCCATTTAGCGCGACCAATTTTTCCCTTGTTCCCCAGACCGGCAATTCCGATGACCTCGCCATCTGCCAGCGCAACCTCGGGCATATCACGAGAAGTCTTGGATCGATCAGGTAGAGTCAATGCAGCAGTGGCTTCGCCTTCCTTTCGTCTTTCAGCACGCACTTTCCGCATAAATTCGTTCCATTTCACGGTTCGTTCTTGCTGTGATGCATCATGCAATTCTGTCAAACGTTGCAGGAGCAGTTTTACAGGTTGCTGTTCGGATATGGACGTTTCACGGGGTCGAGCCTCTGCCCCCGCAAACTCAGCACGGTTTGAGATGACCGCAGATGTGGATGCAGATGGTTGTGCAGAGCTATTCGACGTGGGCACTGGGCCGCTCTTCCCAACTGCAACAGAAGATACGCGCGGTTTGGGCTGGGTAATTTGTTCTACTGAGACGACAGGTCCAGCTGCAGGAGTATGTGACAAAAGTTCTGTGGGCCTTGTAGTGGTCTTTAGATAGTCTTGCCATCTTCCAAGTCCAGAACCACTACCGTCTTCACCTGAGTTATCTATCTCTGCAGAACAGCCCGAGCTGGGAAGCTCCTCAGAAGGCCGGTTCTCATTTGCCTCTCTTTGGCGGCGATTTCTCCGTTGATCGTAGATGAAGCCAAACCGATCAGTGAGCAGATCGCCCGGATTGTACTCTCCATGGATATAGGCAAGCGTGGGAGGACGAGATTCCATTGGTAGAATTGCATCCATCTCAACAGGACCCAGGTTAGTTGCCTCACTGTCTGGGTGAGCACTTCCGGGAGTTCCTGCACCAGAAGTGCTTTGAACCCTCAGCCGACGCGGCTTTGTTGCGTTGTTCATAGTCGAATTACGCATAGTCGACGAGGCAGACGACCGAGCAGACAATTGTTGTACGCCAGTGGCACCGTTTATCCTGGCTAATGCAGCCAAAGCAGATCCGGCAGGAGTGGATGCCCGAGGCGCAGTGGACGGGTTGCTCTGCCTAGACTCAGGATTTCTTGACGATGCTCGACTTCGAGCTGGATCTTGATTATCTTTTCCCTTCCCAGCAAAAAGTTTGACGGTCCAGGAAGCTACTGAGTAATTAGACCGCTGAGAGATGATGCTCCTATCATCACCGTCACCATTTTTGTATGCTGGTGTCCCGTCAGTAGCAAGGCCAGTAGCGTCTGCGGCAGCACCCGGCGGTTGGAAAAGCTGGCCATCAAGTGCTTTGCGTCGGTTTGATGTCGATGCAGGGATGCGAAGTCCATCACCGGCCTCACTCCCGACACTATTTGCTCTGCTTTGTCTCCGGCTGGCGGTTGACGTGCCCCAAATATAGTCCTGCCAACCTCGCCCGGTAGTATACGTAGGCTTCTTAGACGATCCTGCACTTGAGTTACCAGATTTAGGTTCACTGTCGGTGCGATGGGGTCTGATGGTGGCTTCTAGGTCATCTCTGTGGGAGCCTACGCCTTCCAACATTGCCTGATTCATCATATTATCAATAGAGGATGTCAAGCTTCTCTGACCTGAAGATGGCTCTGTAGAGTTGGCTTTTGAGGTATCTATTGAGCCATCTGGTGCGTTCTCGAGCAGATAGAGTCGACGTTCAATATCGTGATTCGACACTTCAACTTCACGTAACATCTTCTTCAACTCTCGTTCCCGGTCATCGGCACGCAGCCGTAACGCCGATACTTCCGCATCGCGCAACGCGAGGTCTCTTGCAAACTGCCGTATCAACCTCACAGCTCCGGTCCGAGCTATTAATCGTTCGATATGGTCATCGCTAGCGAGGTGAAGCGCTCCGGGGACATCCTGCGTGGGTGCTGAGTCACTGAACAACGCAGCTCTACCGGAGAGTTGGGGTAAGGTTGTGGTGAGTCCTTCCAGGGTTGCCTTCCTCCCACGCTCAACGTCTGGTTCTTTATCATTATTCCCAATAAGCAACGCCCGGCTTAGAGCATGGTTCAACGCGGGCTCGCCAAAGAATCCTTCTGGTGACCTATCCGGAGACAGAGATGGGAACGAGGTAAGATCGGTGGCCGTATGCGTCGACGAACATGTGCTCAGACGTTTGATAGGTTTCGAACGGACTGTTTTGCCTCTCTGGCTGCGTATCGACGAGGTAGATGCTTGTGAGGAGGATCGTTTCTGGGCTTGTGCTTGGGCTTGGGCTCGAGCTCGCTCGTGGGGTTCTATAGCTTCTCCCATTCTTCCTTCTTTCTTTCATGGAGCCAAAATGCCGATAATGATAGAGGTTGGATATGGATATGTCCCCCACTGCCCAAAGACGACATGGAACGAGGGGGAGCAGAAGAGTCACGCAGCGGGGAGGGAAGAAGGTCAAGATCGGCTAACAGGAGAGTAATCAAGCTGTTGACTGGCCGGATGAAGGTTCGAGTTTCGTAGGAAAGTATACGACCATAGGCAAGGATATGCGGCGGATGTATTCTTTTTTTTTTTTTTTTTTTTTTTTAACGCGGTCTGGCCATCACAGGTATAGTTAAAACTACTTGGGAAAAAAAAACAAGAAAACCGGGAAAACCAGGCACTTTTCCAGGCAGCAAACAAGTACACCGCGAATACAGTCAGGAAAAAGCTGTAATATCCGGCCCCTCTGGCGGCTGTGAATCTGCGGATTTTGGTGAGATGGAAGAGGTGACGTTGGAAAAAGAATAATTAAAAATAAAAATAAAATAAACGAAAATAAGGTCATGGCTGACCGCCTTCCCAAAATGGATCGCCTATGACGTGTGGGATGTTCGGAGTTAAGTTTATCCCCTGGCTTATATAAGCATTTATTTACATTCGAACTGCATCCATAGAAGCTTCCTTATAACGCTGATGTTCCCAGGGAGAATGTCCAATTTTCACTCACTACATTACCTCCCAGTTAATGGGTCAGAAAAGGGTACACTGGTTGGATCAGAATGCATTGTGGTCTAGGTAGCTATGCTACCACGTATATACAAAGCTAAAGCCGGCAAGACACGGCTGAACTGGAAGAAGATCATTAGAAAGGTGCGCGAAGGAGAGATATACTCTAGTTGCGGAGTTTGTTCACTCGGCACTCAGCGGTAGCGAACTTCGACGGGTCTGCCTCTGAGGTAGCAGTGAGAGTGACCTTGGCTTTATCCTGAGCAGATTTTTCAGCGCCGACAGCCACAGAGACAGTGACAGTCTTGCCAAACTCAGCGGTAGCCAGGGCATTGGGAACATCGACCCTCCAGCCACGGCCCTCAACGGTGGCTTTGAGGCGGTAGACATCAGACTTCAGATATGCGGTAACATCCTGGGGGTGCTTAGCCTTGCCAGCAGCTGGGTTGTAGGTGCCAGTGTTGTGGAGAGTGAAGGAACAGGTCACACCCTTGTCAGTTGGCTTGGTGTTGCTGGAGATAACCTTTGCATTCTTATCAAGCTTGACGCCGCGCTTATGGGGGTCCTTACCGCCGACATAACGGACAGCAGTGGTATAGGAGAGAACGCCTGCCTCGTCGCGGTGGGGTTCAATAATGTAAAACTGGAGATTGTTGGCCTTGTCGGTGTATTCGTACTGGCTACCAGAGCGAGTTCCAGCATGGAACAGGGCATCAGCCAGCTGGCGGTAGTCGCCAAGGCTGATCATGGCGGGTGTGCCGTCTGGGCGGTGGAAGTCAACTTGCTTGATGTCTTGTGGGTTGGCATCAATGGTCCACTGGTAGTTTGAGAACGCTCTGTCCCTGGTCTTGCTGAGCATGACTCCAGAGTCAGGGCAGAAGGAATCAGCGCCCATGCGGTCAATGACTTCGACGTTGTAATTGTTGTAACCATTACCATCGCAGTAAGGGTCAGTATTGACGTCGCATTTTGGGGACTTGTCCTTGTTCATGGCAACATGGATTCCGATCAAATCACCAGGCTTAGGTACAATGACACGGGCAGTGACGCGAGCAACAATGAGACCAGAGTCAGCCAAGGCCTCACGAGAAATGTTCAGGGCGCTATCCTTGGTGGTTAATCCAAGTCTTATCTTATCATGGAAGGTATGCTGAGACCCCATGGAACCACCCTGTAGTGGAGGGACTTGCCAGCGGGTATGCGGACCTCCGGGTCCATTGAAGGAGCCGCGAGACATCATAGACCATGGGCCAGTGTAGGAACGGCGGAGCGGCTTGCCGTAGGGGTTGTTATAGTTGTCTCCAACATTGAGAAGATGGCTGAGCTCGTGGGCAAAGGTGCCCATTCCAGAGCTTTCGGCCTGGGTAGAGGAACCATCGCCAGCATTTGGCCAGATGGCAGAGGCAGAAGCCCAAGAGGTCCATTCGACATAGCGAGTTTTGGCATAGTTGGGCAGAGTCATGTTGCCTGTGCCGTTACCTGGTGGAGGGCCAAAAGCATCGGTGACATCTTCCTTATTCTGGAACATGATCTCGCCGAATTCCTGCCAAGTTGAGGACTCATCCTGACCAGCAGACAGGATGAAGACCAGCTCAAAGGACTTGGCTTTCTCTTCGCCAATATCCTTGCGCCAGGCACCGAGGGCGTCATCACGGATTTCGTAGTAGCAGGTCTCTCCAACGGGGCAAGCACCAGCGTTCATTGACTCACCAATGCCGTACTGGTATGACTTCAATGGCATCTTGTAGACTCCGAACGTGGTCAGGTCGACACCAAAGCGTCCATTCGAGTCCTCCATCCAGTATTCATGAAGTGTGTGGCCGCGGTTGAGTTTGCCTGGCTTATTAAGGAAATCGCGGTAGAAGGCGGGTACTTGGCTGCGAGTTACGTTTGGCGAACCCGGCTGAGGATTCTTGAAAACGTCGGATCCTGGTGCCATTGTGATAGTAAATGGCTTATCAGGATAGTCGACATTTACCAGGGCAATGTTGAAGTTGCGGATCAAGCCCTTTCGAGAAGGGTCGTTCCATTTGGTGCCTGGAGGAGACTTAAAATCGGCCCAGGTCATATTGTCAGGATTGACCCAATTTTGGGGATCTAGCACCTCGAAGGGGTCCTTGGGGCCATGATGGGAGCCGCCGTGAGGGGGAAGGCCGTTGGGGGCAGCAAGGGCGGGCTGGATGAGCAAGGCGCTGCTCAGAGCAGCAACGGCAGTGCTGGTGAACAACATCCTAATCGATAATGCTATGGACCACACTGCCTGGGACACGGCAACAGGAGGAAGAGGTGGAAAAGAGATTCGACCTAAAAAGGAGGAAAGATGTGGGAATCATTCCATGCCTTTATACCAACCTGGCTGTCCACCCCGGATCGACCCCGCAAACAAATCGAATCCATCCCCATGCTTCCAGGCTCGTATGTTTCTCCTGCATCCGCGCCATCCCATGCTCTGTTAGCAACGGTTTCCAGGGCAGAAACTCGCATCTCGACAGCGAAATTGCCATCTTCAACCCCCTGGAGAAATTAGAGGATCGGCGTGACCAGCTATATTAGGCAAGTGCCAAGTCAACAGCTCACAGGGGTTTTCCAGAATTCTTCTGCGCGGACCAGCAGAGTTTCTTTTCGTCGAGAAGACCATGCTAGTTTCTCTTACTCAAGGATATTAACATATATAAAGTAAGGGTCAAGGGTGCCCTGATAACGCATCGGAAGCTGTGATCCAAGCTTCTTGCAATATTAAAGCCCGAGAATGGGTGCATCTCGCTTCAGAATACTCGAAAATGGGATCTATTAAACATTCAGCTAAGCTCTTCTCCTCAGTGGAATAACCTACGCTCGTATTTGGGCATCTGCATTGGCTGGCCTCTGTCATCGTTACACGGCTGCAGCAGGTAAAACACAAATATCCCCGTCTCGCGAACATTCTTTAGCCGACATCAAGCAAGCTGCTTGTCTCTTTCTCGTGCGATATATGTATGTAAGTGCAGAGTATGTTTATCTCTGTCTCGATCTGCTCTTCTTTCAAGGTTGTCGTTGCAAGAACCAAAAACGCCGAACCTGGGGAAAGGGGCGCCAAGCCTCGTGTACCTCGGCAAGGACCGGATGTTGTATTATATAATCAAATATAACTTTAAACCCAAAGAAGTCTATTTTAATGAGAAGTGGATCACATCTAGTCACGTGCACTAAATAATATGAATAACTAGGTTGGTTGGTAAGCAATATAACTTTGATGCACTTCTCCCTCCATATGTTGTTTCACTGCGTATAAGACACACATTTCTGATGCTGGGTGTGGCCCCAATACTATGGCTTTCAGGTTTGAGCTCGGCTGCTCCGAACTTGCCAGAGCAAAAGGAAAGGAGGTTGACTTTCTTGAGTCGTCCTTTTTCAGAGGCAACAAGAGTCTTCCAAAACCGTCAGAAGTTACAACTCGATCTCAAACTTCAACACTCGCCCTCGTCCAGCGCTAGCTAGGTTTGAGGCTTTGAATCTCATTGTCAAATTTGGCTCGTCTGTGGCGATAGAAGAAGCTTTGTGTTTCCGTATGTTATGGAAAACGTTTTGCGGAAATGTCCCAGTTCCGGAGATATACGGTTGGAAAGTTCAAGAGAGTTGCGTATTTATTTATATGGAGCTTATAAAGGGAGAAACATTGCAAGATAAGTGGGACTATCCAACAGACCAAGAGAGGTCATTTATTTGTGGCCAGCTGAAAGACATTGTTTCAATGCTTCTGCAGGTTGAACAGGACCCTACAGATCAGTTTATAGATATTTTTACGCCTTAGAATTACATGCTTAGTTGCGCTATTCTGACACTTGGTAGGGTCTCTCACCCGTGGCCCCCTGCCTGGCTACGTTTTGCAATCAATGTCGTGGACCGGACCTTATAAAACAGTCAAAAGATTTTAATGACTGGTTTTCTGCATTGCCTCAACACTGGGTCCCCGAGGAAGCTCAATACAAAGACCCTTATCGAGGATATTTGCCTGACAATGGAAAGATTAAATTTACGCACGGTGATCTGCACCGGAGTAACATTATTATCTCCATTGGCATGAGCCCGTGTATACTGGCAATAATTGATTGGGCCCATGCTGGCTGGTATCCCGACTACTGGGAGTACTGCAAGGCTCTATACACGGCGAATCACAATGATTCCTGGCGCACTGTTGGGATACCAGAATTTCTGGACCTATGTACACTGGAATTTAACGTATTTGCAGAATATATAATACAGATGGGAGCGGTGTGACATTCAGGAAAGCTTGGACAGAATTTACATTGCAAGTTTATCAGGCTCCTCGTACCCTCTAGTCCTTTTACTTAGAGAGCTGCCGAATTGGGAAGAAACGTAAGCCATTGGCAACTAAATCATTTTGGTTACTCCGTGCGGAGTACGGCTTGCTGAAAACCAAGCACTGCTGCCTATAATAGGCTATGTTCGGTTCTGCCCAGGATATCCTAGCACCCCTCCCCTTTACTGTGACAAGCTAGATGCTGTCCCTACTGAGACCCGAGCCCCTTCCAAGTGGCTGCAAGCCAATGCCATGAGTTGCAGGGTCACGCTTGGACTGTACGAGTTGGATGGCCTCCTCCTCGAGATACCCAAGATGCACAAGATGACGGGTATATTCCATCGTCCATTCCTGACACCTTTTATTGGTAGTCTGAACATAAACCTGGTTAGCAAGTCTTATATTTATACTTCCGGCAAATCTTCTGGATTAACTTACGTCGTTAACGGGGGCGAGGAAGTTTTGGCTGATTCCTGGTGGGGGGACTTGACTAGCCGCGACCTCCACCGCGCCCTTTGGCAAAGAATCTCGAATTAATGCACCCCCTGAGGAATCCTCAATGTACCGGGAATCTAACTGCCCAATATCATATCTAGTATACTGTTGTTGCGTGTCTTTCAGAGAATAGTTTCTTTTGAATTCAAGTTGGTAGCCAGCCATGGGTGCGCCAACGACGTGGATAAGTGTTCCGACATCCTGGTCGGTAACCGAGGGAATAAAGATTCCAAAATGTGCTCGTTGGTAGGCACTGTTACGGAATGTAACCAAGGATATAGTCCGAGACGCCATCGAGGATGTGGATAGCCAATGCTTAGTTGTCAACGGAATGCTTTTTGGGAAAGAATATCGCGCTGAATCGACGTATCACAGTCAGTTCACAGTCACCGATCCATGTAGCGGCCGTATGACAAATACCTGGTGGCGAAAAATTTAAGGACTCCTCTCCAGACTGAGTATTATCCCTTCTAACCCATTATTGTTCTCTGGAGCCTGGTGATGAAGAAGTCGAAGCTCTTCCTCCGTCAATATAATTGATACGCCTCATTCGTCAGGTATGGATCAGAACAGTGAGGTATCATGGTGCTCTTATTGGCTAAAAATATGAGAAGATCCGAGGATAATGGCCAATCATATAGCGGAATCGTCCAGTTATTCAGAGTTTTTATTGTAATTGTTTTATTGGTTTATTTACATTATCACGTGAAAATACGAGCCTAATTCCCTTAGCAGATATTTGTCTCGTGCCTCGACTTCATCAACGTCAAGCCATGATGAAGATGAACTGATATACTCGTCAAGACCTTCCGGGACTATCCTCCGTCAAGAGATTTTGGCACAATACGAGCAATATCTTCGTTCAGCCCAATAGTCCCGCCATACACGCGATCTGCAAAGGTCCCGTGCGGCCGATGTCAAAGTCCCCCTTGGCCGTTGGAGGCCACTGAGAATGAAATAATCGCCGGTCTAACTGGCTGGGTACCGTCTAAACTGGAAGGAGATATTACGGAATATGGATCTTCCAGTATAAAATCGAGGAGGCAATTCAGCTGTGCAGAATTTGCCTTGCCAGGCGGGAATACGGAACCGGAACCGCCCCCCTTCTTATACGGAGTGCACAAATGTGTTAGTTTAATCTACATTTCCCACTTCACACCTGGCCATATAGCATATAGGGCTAAGGTGCATTCGGATTATTTGGCATCATAGGTATTGTCCGGAGAGCGATAAAGAAGACTAGCGAGCCCATAAGGCGCTCCTTTGGGATCACTCTGTCCTGCGTCCTGCTTCAACCCCATACTCGTCAAGCCAGTAGGGGTCCGTTTATACGTGACCATAGCTCGTTGTGGCGCCTCAATACTGCCTACTTGGCAAATTCACCTGTACGAATCACCATTGACCTGGTTAAAAGGATCTTATCAATCTGGCAGAAGACCCAATTTGGTACGAAAGTCGGTCGCTTACTCCGGTTGTCAACTAATAAATCCACTCTCAAAATTGCCTCAGGAACTAGCGTTCGGCTGGACAACCCAACCAGTGACTCGGACTCCAGCGATGCCTTACCGGGCAGATTCCCGCTGCCATCGCCTTATTTTCATGCTTGATTGAGCCTGGGACGCTCACTTTTCCAGGAGAACACTCAAAATTGACAAACAATTGGTTCTAATAATAATCGCTCGGAATCGCTTGGTAGCAAGATAGCTGCCAATTAGCTGTTGGGCACTCCACATACTAATGCAAACTTCTCCATCTGTTCGCACCACGTGGGTGCCGACTTCGATATGACGGCTTAAATCAGGAAAACAAGAAAATTGCGGAACAACCGTGGTAGCCAGCCATATGCACAAAGCGCCGTCGAATGAACCGTCTGACTGTTTTCCCATAGCAAACACAGACAAGTCCTTCACCCAAGGTACATGGTTGTGGGTTAACTAACTACTAGTTGGACGATCGTGAGGTTACTGAAGGTTGTAGCCGAAGTGGGCAGGTTTGCTGGCACTAAATCACGATGTGCTAATAATCTCATACGAATTTTCGCTTAAGGAACCTGTCGGTGACCTGACCACACTTTATATATAATTAACCACCGATACTTCCCTGGTCTGGCCTAGCGGTTGTCTTTAGCTGTTCCGCCAGGTTCCGTTTCCCCTGAGGTACCATAATAATCTTTTATTTTTGGCCTGAAGTCAGACACTAAAGTCGTTATTTTGGGTCAAAATGTCTCGGGAGATGGTAACAAAAGGCACCCGAACTTTGGAGATTACAACATTCTCCGCATGCAGCCAGAACTAGTGACGATTACCTTACCCCTAGGACTAACCTGTGCTGCTTCAACATAATCTCGCAGCGGACACCGTTTTGAGAAGTGTAGGCGAGAGTCTCAGGATAGGAGACAAGGCTTTACGAGAAGAAAGGAAAGACATCCTACGGCCAAGTGGACCTTGGGCGCCGAACCTCTATTAAACAACCAGTGTCCCGGAGAAGCCTTCGTTTTCCCGCGGCCTGTCAATTGAAGCCAAAGCCCCAACCTCCCTCTGTTCAGATTTTGACAGTTAACTGCGAAGGGTGAAGCCACTCCAACTGAGTCATTTTGATATTTTTTCTGGAGTAGAATAATAATGGTGCAACCAAATGCGTGGCCCCTGGAAAAGATCTCCGCCTTGCTTCTCAAGCTTCAGTCTTCGAAGGCAAGGATGTTAAGCTTTTGCCGCTTCTAGGACCAGGGATTTTATTTAAGTGTGATTCTTTTTTCCTGTTGAAGGGACGGACGCCACAAGTCTGTTTTGTTCATTGAGAAGCTGAGATTCTCCAGGAGAACGGCTGTCAATCGAGTCGTCCGAAGCGTTCTCCGTACGGAGTACACTTCACTCTGTCCAAGAACACTCACGCCGGGCCTGGTGTGAGAGGAGGCAGAGGAAGAAAATCCCCGTTCTCACATCGGGCATGGCCAACGTGGACACCATTTAGTATAATGAGCCAGGGGTCGAAGCTATGAATAACAGCCTCTCCCTTGCGTACGTGGGCTTATTTCCTTCTCTGGGACTAGCTGCCACGGATGACTGGAACATTTGAAGCTAACCAGTCAGAGCCTCCAATTCCGAGCTCTCTTTTTCTTTTTCCTTTCCTTTCCTTTTCTTTTCTTTTTCTCCCTTGACCTCTGGTGCTTACTGAAACTTTGCTGCCCCTTCCCCCCGTCCAGCGATGCTGCAAAGGAGGGTCGAATCGCCGTCGTCTTTCGGCATGGGCGATCGGAGATACAAGCGGTTGGCTCTTCGCTAACTCAAACTTCTCACTGGAGAGGCAAGCTGATCTGATTTCAGGATATCAGCACATTATTGTTGCATCGCATCCACGTCAGCGCGCATAACCAACCCCAACCCCAACCCGTCAGTACGTGAGATGACAGTTCAATTAATTATCGGATGCATGGCTTTATCTCGTTAATAACGATTAACCGGAGTACCAATTACTCGTACTACTGGGAGAAGGGGTCACCTCAGCCCCCATCGACGCGGCTGCTTTAAATAATGCATGCAAAGCCACTCCTGCATCACTGCGAGCGGCCAATGAAAGGGGCTGTGCATCATCCCCATGCAGCCCGATCCAGCCCCGTTCAAGCTTTTCATCAAGGTTCGAGACAAGGGTTAAGCTTGACTGCTCATACCAGGCTCTCACAACGCAACCCAACGCAACAGACAAAAAGCGGTGATTGTTGGTTCTGCGAAAGCCTAGCCTGATGATGCCTCTCGACGGGAACGCCGGTGTGTTTGTCTCCCTCAGATCAGGGCGACTCTGGCCAGTTACGATGGACTGGTTAGCATGGTGGCATATTGTGGCAGCAGTGCTCTCGCTCCGGTTCCTCCCCACTGAAGACCACCAGTGGAAGTGGAGTATAAGTTAAAAAGAGAAAAGAGAGGGAGAGAGAAAAAAAAAAAGAAAAAGTCCCGTTCTTAAACCCCGTAACGAGCTCACGCATTTTTCCAGCTGGACGGGCTGTTGCACCAATTCCCATCGCTCGTTCCCGTCCAATGCTCGTCCACGTCACCCAAGCCCCGATTGCCCTAGCGACAAACAGTTAGTAAGAGAGGCTGTTCCTTATCTCTCCCTGTCTCCTTCACTCTTGAGATCCAACAGCTGGATGGTTCCATCGACCGTTTCCTCCCCAGGGACGTTTGCCATGGGGTAGCAGACAAGCTAACGCTATGCAAGCTTAAATAAATTCCCAGAGCCCCCTCGTCACAAGAGCGGCCCTGAGAGAGCTCTTCTTACGGAGTACTATAATACGGAGTACGGAGTACGCTCTCCGTTATCGATCTCTCTGCGCTCTTTTACGCATCGAAATATTCTTTTCTCATTCCGTCGCGGCTACGGTCCTTCACCGATTGGACTTTATTAACGCTTGCTGAAGGCGCTTCCCCTCTCTTGTTATATTGCTTGCTTTTGTTCAACTATTCTCTATACTGCGAAAAGTGCGAATCCGGCATCATTTGGAATAGAGAGGCTGCCGCTCGTTTGATTATCACGAACCTCTTACCCTTACTCTTTCTAATCGCTTAGAAAGAAGTATGCCGTCTTGCAACCCGCTGTGACCAACAAGATCTGTCACCTCGATGACAAAGATGCGTGCATAAACTTGAACCTCGATACCATTGCTACTCTCTTTGTCCACCCACATTTATTCGCTGGTCTGCCGTAGCATTCACCGTTGGCAGTTTCAAGCCTCTGTCGCGGACTCAACAAGGTCAAATCACAGCAGCCAGGTTAGCCAGCATTAAAAAGCCGCAAAATGTCTTCACTATCGACCAAAATGGCGCTGCCGGTCTCTTCTCAGCCATCGCCCGGCTCTTCTGGCTCCTCTATATATTTACCTTCACCTACTCCTTCTACAAATCTGGTTCCCCTTAGCAAACTTCCCGCGGACAAGTCGGAACCAATACAGGAACAGCGTCCTCGCAAGTCAAGAAAGAAGCTTATTATCATCATTGTCGGCGTTATGACCGTACTGTTAACAACATTAATAGTGTCGCTTGCCTTGGTATTGCACCACAGAGGCTCAAAAGCGCATCCCGTGAATAATGGCCCTCTCGTCGAGCTTGACTATGCAAAGTACTTGGGCACTCCAGGAGGTCACAATGTCACAAGCTGGCTTGGAATCCGTTACGCTGCACCGCCTGTAGGAGACCTGCGGTTTGCCGCTCCTCAAGACCCGAAGAAGGAGGGTGGTATTCAACGCGCGAACTCTGTAAGTCTAGCTCTCACTGGGTGGGAATATGGTTGAATTTAAGTAGTGTCGGTGACAGGGAGCTCCTCTGGAAAATATACATCTAATCATCATCCCCTTTTTGTGTTTTAGCGCGGGCCACATTGCATTTCCACCAACAGCAAAAGTGTGACAAGGATATCGGAGGACTGCCTGCGTCTGAATGTTTTTGCACCGTCGAATGCACGCCCTAACTCGAAGCTCCCTGTCTTTTTCTTCATCCTAGGAGGCGGGTTCAATATCAACAGCGACCCCTTTCTTAACGGGACTGGGCTAGTTACTGCTTCGGGGCATAACATCATCGTCGTCACTTTCACTTACCGTGTATCCTTATATGGATTCTTGCCTGGCAAAGAGATAGAGGAGGGTGCGAGTCTAAATAATGGTCTGAAGGATCAAATAAAGGCGCTGAAGTGGGTTAAGAAGTACATCTCAAAGGTAAGCTAGGCCTTTGTCTCAAGTCTCTAGGGAGAGCCCCTTTTAACTAACAATCTGCTAGTTTGGTGGCAATCCCGACCACGTTGTGATAGGGGGTCATAGTGCCGGTGCGGCTTCAGTTGCCCATCTTCTGACTGCCTATGGAGGGCGAAATGATAACCTATTCCACGGAGCCATAGCCGGATCGCCATCATTCGGGACAACTTTGGCCAATAACCAATCACAATATTTGTATGATAGTTTGGTTAAAAGAACGGGATGTGATTCTCATCAGGATACACTAGCGTGTCTTCGAAAGCTCAAGGTCAACAAGCTGCAGGAGCACAACTTGGGTATCCCATTGCCCGACTCCAGCGGCCCTCCTCTCTTTGCATACAGCCCCGTTATTGATGGTGATTTGATTCAAGACTCGTTCTACAACCTCTACAACCAAGGCAAATTTATCGATGTTCCAACCGTTATGGGAAGTGACTCAAATGAAGGGACAATTTTCGCTCCTCATAACACATCAACTATGGAAGAATCGGACCGTTGGCTCTCGCGACAATTCCCTGCCCTTCAACACCATCATTTCGAGAAGCTTCACGAACTTTACCCAGAACCAGAAGTTCGATATCAAGGAGCTGGCGCGTATTGGACACAGTTAAGCGAGCTCTATGGTGACATGCGCTATACCTGCCCTGCTATGGCGATCTGCCGAACAATGAGCAAATCGTTCAAAAGCGACAAATGGAATTACGAGTATCACGCACAAGATCGCCGCTTTACGAAGAATGGCTACGGAGCAACTCATACCGTCGAATTGAACGCCATCTTCGGCCCGGCATTCCTTGGCCGAAAAGCAGCGCCATCATACAATAGCCGGGAGAATGGCCCGATAGTTCCTATCGTTCAGGGATACTGGACGAGTTTTATCAGAACATTGGACCCCAATAAGTACCGGGCAAAAGGCAGTCCTGAATGGAAACCAAGTGTCCAAGACAAAGATTCTTCGAAGCCATTACATAGGCTCTACTTTGAAACAAATGATACAAAGATGATAGTTGAAGATGAACATCTGAAACGGAAATGCGATTATCTGACAAGTATTGGACCGGAACTGATGCAATGAGGATGCCATGCGACGTTCTCCTTTATGGTGTTTGATTTCTTTCTTTCCTTTTGCTTTTTACCCCCTCAAGCGATACCCAGATATGCTTTTGAGTACATAGATGGATGATATATTGCATAGCGTAGATAAGGTGTTGGCGTCGATAGACATTGAAGCGTACATATGTTTACTCCAAATATATTTTTGAGTTCAGTTCCGACTATAAATAGTATAGAGTACACAAGGTGCTCTAGTTCTATGCACTTATTTCCGCGACTGCTTTCTCGCCTTCTTCTCTTTCTCATATAACTTCGCCTCTCGCCCTTCTTCCCCTTGTATCTCAGCAACAAGACGGCGATATTTCCTCTCATATTCGGCATCTCTCTCTTTCTTCTCACGCAAGCTCTCGCGAGCAATGAAGTTGGCATCTTTGCGCAATTCGCGCATGGCACCTTTCTTCTCGCGCTTATGCTCTGCCTTGAGCTTGCTGAGCTCTGCACGCTCGCGGTCGGGATCGTAATGTCGGTCAGGGTTGAAGGATTCCTCAAATTTGGGAATGCTGGATTTTATCGCAAGTGGTCGGTGGTTATGAAGTAGTAATGGCCTTCTGTCCCTTTTACAGGAGACGAGAAGCGCTTTGATTGTCTTGAGGGATCGACGGAGGTGAGTTGATAAAGTAGAAGGGAGGGAAGCTTTGGGACAGGAGTCGATAACATGTTTTAGAACAGAACTTGCGGGTTCAAAGATCTCAAGGGACGACAACTTGGAGCCCCATAACTCAGCGGCCTTGTCAAGAAGAGTAACCAGCAGGTTAAGTAGAGAGAGCTTAAAGTTCTCGGAATCGCTACCATTCAAGCTTGTGGAGAAAATATCCGAAAATTGGAGTTTCCGAAGATCCTTAGAGGTAACTTTATCTAGTTGTAATCGTAATTGGATTTCAGGGAGTCGGACGGGGAAAAAGCCAGTGTTAGATTTTCTTTCCTTTGGTGCAAGGATGGTTAGGGAATTGAGGATGAAATTCATGAACTCGGGTATATATCGTTTAGAGTATGTTTGATATTGAAGACAGAGACTGGCAATGTATGCCCCAGTCGCAATATCATTCAAGGAATTGACCGGCCCTTGGCCTAGGTAACGACCCATCGTAAGAATTGAGGGCGTGACAACGGCGTGGAAATGGTCTGAAGTAGGGAATATTGTTGCAACCCCGGTAAGCAAAACAAGGTCTCCAGGTAACAGCCTCAACGGTCTATTTTCCGAGATATCGCGGAGTTGGGCTCTGAATCTTGTTGCAACTTCCTCGGGATAAGTTTTGGCCATGGAATGCACATGTCGTAGCAAACTCTCCACGATAGCAAATGATGGCCGCGTAGGTTTATTTGCAAGGTATACCGCATGATCAACAAGGATTTTGGAAAATTCTCCGAGCTTTGCCTTGTTATCGGGGTGGAGGCTAGCGTGGTGCAGTGCTCGTATCCTTTGGACAACGACAGGTGTATTGCCAATGTCAACTCCCTTCAAGATCTGAAGAAACTGATCATGGGATTCAGGGCAGGGATAGGTGAATGCTAGCGAAGAGTCGTTCGGCGCTTTGGGTGTGGTTCCGCCTGGTGCTGATGGTTTGTCTTTAGGAAGTTCTAGATCACCAATGAACTCAGTATCATCGGCATCATCCTCCTCTTCTTCAGACTCAACCTCACTCTCCGTGATAGAGACATCGGCAACAGATTCGTTATCCACAAGGTCGTCGTCAATGATAAAGTCATCTTCGTCCTCGACACCAAACAAGCCATTCGACGTCTCGGGTTGAGTGAGCCCAAATGCTTTGGCGTCGTCTGGCTCGGATTCATCTTGGGGTTCTTCCTCAACAGCATTTTCGACAGGCTCCTCGTCACTCTCCTCTTCTCCTCGCATGCGCCGTAACCGTTCGTTCTCCAGCTCTTGCAACCGCTTAGCCTCTTCCTCAATCTTCTCCTCCTCCGTCTTGGTTCGATCTGAAGGTTTCGAACGCTTATCGAACGCCATTTGCTTTAGCCGCTGATCGTACTCGCGATCTGCCACATCCCTATCCTTTCCATTTAGTAGGGCTGCCCGATCAGGGTCCATCTGAGGAGGTTCTGGGACTGGTGCCGGTGCGGGCTTGGGCTCCGCCGCTTTTGTACCTCTCATCATCGCAAACACATCTGGCAGGCCCTGATCCAGGATGGCCCGAAGTTCATTATCATCTTCTTTGGACTTCTGGCGTTCATATTTGTACTGTTTCGATTTCGCAATAATTTCCTTCATGACTTCGTTTTTGCTTTTCTTCCTCTCTGGTTGTTCTTCTTCATCCTCGTCATCATCGGCCATTCCTTCCATATCATCAACTTCCTCCAGTATGCGCTTTCTCTTTTTGCCTATTTCGGAGTCACTCTCTTCTTCTAGGCCGCTAAGATCCTCGTTGAAGTCATCCTTTCCTGCATCGACGTCAAACAGAGATTGACCCATGTGGGTGAGCTGCATTTCTTCTTCTTCGTCATCTTCCAGATTGAACAGTCCCTCCTTTTTCGATCGTTTTTGGCTCTCTCTGGCATAACGTTCCGCTGCTCGTTGCTCCGGTGTCATGGAAGGGTCATTTTCACCAAATCTCCGATCGAGAAGGCCACCGACCTTATTTCGACTTTGAAGTTCCTTAAGAAGAGTTTGTTTTCTCTATAATATCCGGTAGTTAGCTTCTGTGGTAGCAAGAGAAATATACAAACTAGCTAGGAGTAGCTTACCCTTTCTTCTCCCAGCCCTCTTGTTACACCGGGCCGATGCGCAGAGCCTGTCTCCGGCCTTGCAGTAGTGACCGCAAACTTCGACGGCCGCGCAGGAGCTCTGACTTCGAAAGGATTGAACTGTTCCCGTATCGCTTGAAGAGCAGCATTTCGTTTTATGCGATTTTCGGCTGCGGCGCCAGACTTCGAGTTTTTCTGTCTCTGCTTCTTGGACAGCTGAGGGCCAACAACACCTTTTTCTCGCAAGGACGCCTTTAACTGCTTCAGCTGCGACGGCGCCATAGCCAATGCCCTCACAGCAACGTCCTCTCCCTAGGGGCGCAAAAAGAAAATGCGGCGCTGATGTGCGTGTTGTAGTTATTATTAAAAAGCGACGTAAAAAAAAAAAAAAAAAAAAAAAAAAAAAAAAAAGTTGGAGGTTGAAATTTTGATAATCGATAAGCTCCCGCCCTCACCGCCTTGGGATTCTGCCGCGCTCTGCTTCAACGTCAAAATCAACGACAAACAACAACAAACTCGCAGCAAAGACGCAGCAGACAGAAGGACGGCGGAGGAGCAAGCCATGGGGCTATCGTCTAGCTTGAAGATGAATATACGGAAGTGATGGCGTCCACTGGTAACGACCGTATGCTATGGCTTTGTCTAGGTACAGTCCTTCCACCCCGGTCTCTCGAGCAGGAAGTACTAACTGGTTTCCGCCAGGGGTCACACTCTTCTTCGCTACGCAACGCATCATCGCAGAGCTTTATCAAGTGAAAGATCTTACTGAAATAAGGAAGATTGAGAAGGAGGATCCCGTTATTGGACAGGCAACGGAAGATGGTATGCTACTCCGGTTTTCAATGGAATACTTTCCTTCCCTGAGCTGACTTGTTTCTTTTAGCCTTGAGATTAGAGACACTCCAGAGGCTCGCAGGAAGCTCGAGCTTTGATCTGCGTGCTGCGTTAGTACCGTACCCGCCTGAAACTTCCCCTACATATGTCTAACTTGGTTTTCTGTCTTTAGAGCACTGAGAATTATATCAGAAAGGTCAACCAAAGGAACGACGAAAGAATTGCTTTTGGATGACCTTGCTGGCGATGACCCGGAACGCAGGGAGAAGGCTCTAAATGCATTGAACTTCCTTGTAACCAGCTCAGCGTGTATGTCATCCCCTTGACTACTTTTTTTTTTTTGATCTATGAACTGACGATTATGGCACTGTAGTGGGTCGTTCGAGTGTTTCTATGCGACTGAAAGATGTAGCCACCTTCAGCGCGCTTGTTGATTGCCTGTGCAACTTCCTCCACGAACATACCGAAAAGACTAATGATATAATATCTCCCATCTGCCCGCAGACTCGACCGCCTGGAGAGAACAAGGCCTTGAAAACTCTTAGCGTGATGCTGCCAGGAAATGTTATATCTGCACTGGAAGCTGGTGTTGTCAGTCGGTGGCTGACATATTATCCCTTTCCTTGTGTCTTACGTGACAAGTCCAAAAAGCGGAGCATTGTATTCATGATGAAAACATGGTGGGCGGACGATCCGGCCATGGGGTCTATAGTAAATACTTTATCCTCGGAACCAGAAGGGCTGAAACACCTGAGAAAGTTTGGATTGATGGGAAGTAGAATGGAAGAGCATACCACAAGCTTATTTGGCGATGAGATTCACGATGACGGAGACGGCCCCATGATTTACACGGAGGATCACCAGGCGTATGACACTACCGACTCCGGCTCGGATGCAGATAGTGACGTGTGGATGGTTGACGGTGAAGCAACTGCAGGCATTTCACCCTGGCTTAATAGCCGCCCGCAGGAAACCTCCGCCGAAGAGCAAGCACTTCGCAGACGCCGCAGAGAAGCCATGGTTTTCAGTGAAGGTAGCCGGCCGTTGGTTGCAGACAATATATTCCACCCTGTTAGGTCTCCCGACTCCGACTTGCCGGAAGAGGACTGGGAGCTGGGAGACGGTGAACCTTCCTGGGACACAGAAAATTCCACCGAACTCGATATGCAAGAGGATCCAGAACCAGAAACTACTCGGAGTCAGTGGCTTCTATGGCCTTTTTGACGTAGGACACCGTGGTTTTTGTTACGTGTATGGAAATGGCTACCTCATGAAGCAGGACTCTTTCTATTTATTGCTCTTGAATACAAAACCTACCAATGACTTGCATGGTATCTTGCAATTTTATTAGCTGTCACACCCTATATGACATCCAGGTCCCCCAATGAAGGGGACAATAGGTGTAGTAATAATAATATGTTAAATTATATCGTACATAGAAATATCTTCTATATTACAGTCCACGCTGGGTAGATATCCTATTTTATTTCCAAGAAACCCCAAACAAACGCCATGACACATCCAATAGGCGCCGATGAAGTAACGAGTGAATGGAGAAAGTGGAAGATCATGCATCGTATGAAGGAGGTTCACCAAGGTAAAGATCATTCACACCCATATGCCGCGCTGCTGCTTGTATTCTCTCTTCAATTTCGGCTGTGTCTCTCGGCATACTTCGTAAAACCAGTCGTAACAGATCACACATCAGATCTACCTCGAACTCCATGTGGAACTCTTGATCCATATCATCTAGGTATATTCCCTCTTTAGCCGCTTGCACTGTCTTCTGCTCTCGTAACTTGTTAAGCAGACCGCCGACGTATTGAAGGTTTTCCTTCGCACGGGGGGTGGAAGAAATGCGTCTGTGGCGTCGTTTTGGTAAAGTTGCTTCATCGCCAGTAGGAATCAACCGTACGACAAGGAATACTAAGATTCTGACGGTATCAGCATCAGGGAAGAATCCAAATGTTTCTTTCATGGCACGGAGCGCAACAATTGTTCCTTCGGGGTCAAGAGAAAGACAGAAGCATCGAATGATATGATCATAGAGGTCCTTCGAGAATGCATCTTGGGTATTTTTCTGAAGTTGCGATGGTAAGTTTGAGTACCAGCGATTCATTTCAGAGTATAAAGCGCGGGCATTGGGGAATTGCGCATTGAAACAAGAGCGTGTCCTGTCATACTGAATTTTCCCGCAATCCCAGAGGCAAGCAAATGTTTCAAGATCGGGCCTGATGTTGGCCATGGTACTCTTGTATCCAGACCAAACGCCCAGTATATTCTGCTTCCTTAATTCCCTATAGAGGAGATGGTTGGCGAAGAACGTGTTTGGTCGAATTTGGGCTTTATCAAGGCAATCCACTAGATGGTTTATCAGCGCATCCTTATCTCGCCGGGTATAATGCAGCAAGAGAATGGAAAACGTCTCGATGGTAGCCTCAGGAAGAGTCCGTTGTTCATACTCCGGTGTAGCTCCCTCTGGTAAAGAGCCGTCAATAGACGATTTCTCTGGCTGATCACCACAAATACGATCGACTCGTTTTTTGACCATAGCCCATCCAAGCTCCTCCGCTTTTTGTCTACTAGAACCGCTTCCTTCACGAAGCCATGCTCCCATCAGGCCATTGAGATGTTTAGCGTCAGGTTTCACCCCTCGCTCATACATAAGCTCAACAACTTTAGCCGCTGCATCAAGCTCTTTCATCCCAATGAGCTTCTTGATCCAGCTGGCGTAGAAGAACTTGTTCTGGAATTTTCGGGGAAGAATTGTTAAAGATGCAAGCGATACTTTATTGACATCAGACTCGTTGATACTGTCGGAATGAAGCTTTCCAACAAGCCCTAATGATGCCTTGTAAAGAGCATCGGACTCAGTAGACGAGTTCTGGCCTGTAAGCATCATATCTTTGAAGACAGCCAGGGCCATATTGACTTTTCCAGAATTGAGGAATCCAACGCTTATTGCATCGTAGTCGGACATTGTAATATCTGCTCCCAGACTTGTCTTGAAGTGTAAGTATAATGTCCAGGCACGGATATCGTTTTCAGGATCGCCACTCTGAGCCCAGCAATTTATAACTGGAATAAGAATTCGGGGACTGTGGGACGGGTCCAGAGATATGTATATTAACGCAGCATCTTGAGCGTTTTTCGGGTTCATATTGGCCACAAACAAGCGAACACCCATATTCCAGTACTCCTTTTTCTCATCAGGCGTGTATTCATTCAAATCTGGTTCCCGTTCTCTCCATAGCGCAAGGGCCTTTTCCGGCTGCCCGTCTATGAGAAGGGAATTCAGATAATCAACCCATTGCGCCGCCTCAAGAATTCGTCCACTGCTAAGTAAATCCTCGGCAAGAGTGATAAGGTGACGAGGTGGTATCTTTTCGGTTGAATCTAAGCTTGGACACTGTGATTTCCAGAGCATATCTATCGACTCTTCTGGGGCGATATCAAGGAAGAATGGAAGGGCTTCTTTACACCGACGATATGATTTCCAGGCAAATTGTTTCTCTGCAAGGCTCGGGTTGCTTTTTAAAGATTTCAAAGCCTTATTGAACCTCGTAACATAGGCATGATGGCTCTCCGGAACCTTCAATTCAACCTCATAGGGTTCCCTTTCGTGCTCGACAGGATCCGTGGTTTTGGCTGAGCCAGACAGTTCCTTGGTAGGATCCCATAGTTCTTCCTCCTCCGCCTCCAGTCTCTCCAGTTCTTTATTTATCGCTTGATCAAACTCTGCCGTCATGCAATTCTTGAGCTGTTCGTCCCTCCGATCTTCCTCTTCCCAATTGTGTTCAGCGGCATATTTTGTGATGGCTTCCAGCGCCCTTTTCCTATCCTCCTCGGACAAGCTCCTCATGAACTCGCCATCCAGAGCGAAAGGGCCCTCCTTAAGAGCATCTAGTTCAGTTTCCAGCTTCTTTAGTTTCTCCCTCGCTTTGCGATGTTCTACTACATCCGGTGTATCTGGATCGACCTCAAAATATTCCTTGCTGTTGGTAATTGACTTTTCAAAGTTACGAACAGACACTTTTGGCTTTCCATCGCGCAAGTAGGATACCCGTGTAGTGGAAAAGGGTCGAGGAAGGGTGAGAGACGACGGAGCGCGACGGGGGAGGCATGTTGTGAGCGCATGCGGATGCCACCGAGTTCCCTGGAGTGTCAGCCGGCGCATGAATGCAGCAGAGGGTATTCAGCTCATTGAGATACTAGAGTTGAAAGCGAATCGTGTAGGCTATCATTCAAATCCTGCGTCGAAGCTCGAGAGTCGAAAATTTGAATAATGTGAAAGCTCGAGATCATCAATTTGAAAATCGATAACTTAACTAGTTAGAGCCTGTGCTGCCAATTGGGTCTTGGCACATGACCTGTTTATTTCCAGGTTCCTTCCATTCCGTGCTCGAGACGCGACAAAAGGCATGCAGGAGGAAGAGATCCATCAACGTCGATTATTAGGATACATTTAATGCAAAGACAGTTAGGGGTTGATATCAATCATCTTTGGATGGCTTGGATTTGATATTTTAACCATGCAACCCGGCCATGAAGCTGCCGGCGGCCTTGCGGGCTTCGAGTATCAGGTTTGTCCTCTTTGCATCAATTGGGATCTCATCTGTCTGACGGTTAGATAGGGATCATATGTTTATAAGCCTGCAAAGAAAAGTAATGATACCAATGGAACCTCGAATAAAAGACGAAAGGTCAATCATGCCTCGAGCAGCCGAAGCTCAGGGAGCCGTATATCCCCGTTTGTGCCGCTCTTGAATGGGCATGAAACCAAAGAGTCCGTCAAGTTGCGATATGATCTATTCCAGGATCTTTGGGCTCAGAGAGAGCACACCATTCAGGTTTGTCTGGGCGGGAAGTGATGGATCATTACAATTCTAACATGTTCATATAGTCAATTCTCCGCGAAGTGGATTCAGAAGTGCTAAAGAATATAGCGGCTTTCATCGAGGAATCCTCAACAGTAACGTATGAAGCACATTGGTGCAAACTGTTTTCATTTAATATTAATGCTAACTGCTCTGCAGCTACAATGGACGTATTCCCACCGGAATGATATCAGTGGAATCAAATATATCATCTACGGGTGGGCTCTTAGAACGCCTGCGAAAGGAGCTACAGAGTTCAGGCAATGCATGTTTAGTCACTCTTGACTCCGGGGACACTTCAAATATCAAGAATGCCTTGAAAACGATCATCAAACTTGCCATCACAAGTATGGAGGGTATCGATAGCTACCGTGACTATTTAACGTCGAAAACGGTAATATCTTCCCTCTCTCTTACCCAATGATACAATCGGCTAAATCATATATAGGGATTGAAATTATTACCATATGATCTGGACCTGATGCTGGCCTGTGTCAGGAGAAATGGAGTGAAGAAAGTTGTCATTGCTTTTAAGGACAGTGAAGCCTTTGATAGCAGCGTCCTGTCTGACTTGATCACGCTATTATCGTAAGGAACCCTGACCGTTCATCTATGAATATAATTCTGACCCACTAAAGATCATGGTTGGACCGTATACCCTTTGTCTTCCTCTTTGGAATAGCGACATCAGTCACATACCTCGAGTCTAGACTGCCACGTTCCACAGTAAAGCTGCTAGAAGGTCGTCTTTTTGATTTTCAAGATTTCGGGGACTCAGTGGATCGTATCTTCGCGGCCCTGTTTGCCCAAAATAACGAAGGCCCATGGATCGGACATAGTGTGAGCCATACTTTGATGGACAGGTCGGGGGATTGCTTTCAAAGCCCCGAAAGATTCGGTAACATTATCAAGGTACGTGCATGTAGCATCACATAAAAGTTCCTTACAACCTACTAATATGAATGGAAGTACGCCTATATGGCCCATTTTTTTGCAAATTCACTTTCAGTGCTACTTGCAGGTGAAATGCAAGGGGGAAAGCTCCAGCCTGAATTATGTGAAGCAATTCGGAATACGCCTTCGTTTCGGAAGTAAGAAAGCTCTCGAAGTTGATTTTAATTTGAGAATGTTACTTACTCCTTTCTTAGGCATGTGCAACATCTTTTAGATACCAAGGACAGTGAATCTGCAAAAGAGATGATGAAAGACGATACTATCCTTGCCAAACAAGCCTACCTAGGCATTTCAGTTTCCCGGCAAAAAATGAGAGATATCTTTCGCTGCGTTGAATGGTTGGTAGCGTTCACTCGCAATATGAAGTCTCAAAAATCAGCGAACCATTCTGAATGCATCATTCTTGCACTTGGCGGAGAGCTGCTTGAATCCAAACTTATGGTTGAGACGCTTGAAGCTGCTAGGAAATTAAACTCAGAGGAGCTTGACGTTGCATTTGGGCTAATATCAAACCTGTCAACTGAATCTACTGCCATACTTGACGAAATCCGAGAACTAATACGCACAAAGAAATCTAAAGGCGCACTACGTTCTCAATATGACGCACAGTTAACGAGACATAATACTACTGTCATCGGCCAAAGAGTGAAGCTGACGAAAGGCAAAGCAAAGCTCTCGAATGAGGAATTGAAATACAGTGAATTGGTGGATCGTCTGTGTGACTCAATACAGAATTATCTTGCCGAGAAACTGGTTAATCCCAAGGATCTTTTCCTGCATGAGTGCTTGATATTCGATTTTAAGTCTCCCATTCGAAATACCTTTACTCCTAAGTGTCGGCACACAGTTGAAAGAGCACTGTCCCACCCGTTTGACTATCTGGACTCAAAGGAAGATGAGGAGATAGAAGCCCTGTCGGCAGGCCAGCCACCAATATCTATTCTCTATCAGCTCTACCTTGAGTCTGGCGCTGTGGTCAATGTTTATGACTTATGGAGGGCATTCTATGCAATTCTTGGCGGAGAAGACGGGGAAAAGTGTGAGGAGCGTGTGGCATTCTCAATATTTTACCAGTCCCTGGCAGAACTGAAGATGATGGGAATGGCAAGAATAAGCAGGAAAAAGACGGACCATCTGGCAAAGTCTGCTTGGACAGGCTTGTAATATTAGTTCAGGCGATATCTCAGAAAACTGACGTGTGTATATTGATCGATCCTTTTTTTTTTTTTTTGTTAATCAAGTATATAAACCTTACCAGGTTTTCATACGCGTTAATTGTTCGTTCGAGAATAGTTATAATTCGTAATGATGTACAGGAGTAACTTCCGAAGAGATCTTTTCTACCAGAATTAACAAAGGCATAAGGGTAGTTGAATACGAAGACACAGGGGGAATAAATATAGTCTAAAGAAACGGAAGAATGAAAGACCCATAACGTTTATTTCTTTCCCTTCTTTTTTTTCTTCCCCCCTCCGCTCACAGAGCCAGCTGCAGAGCCGGTAGAGCTAGCCACATCCACAAGGACGGTATCCTCGTCACTACCAGGCTGTGTATTATCACCCGTAGATCCACCCTTGGTTTTGGAGCTTTCCGTTGTGCCAATCTTCTCTTGCTCGAGTTCTTTCATGAACCCTTCTTGTATGCTTGCCCGTTTGCGATCCCACCATTCCTTTTCTTCTGTGACAGTGGCTTGGAGAGCATTGATATCGGCTCGAGCCATATTATTCAGGAACATCTCATTTGCGGACTGGAAAATAACCTGGCCCCACCCGGGGGTATACGCGTTGGCCTGAGTATCGAAATGTGTTTGTTAGTATTGGCTAGGTTGGTTTTAGACAATAGACATGTTTAACGCATACCTCTGATGCTACGTCTCTGAATTCCTCCTCCATTTCTTTCTCTGCTCTCGTAAACTGCTGCCATAGGTCATCTCCCACGTTACCCTTCTGTAGCAATGCTCCCAATGCGGCTTTCTTGGTTCTAAGTTCAAGAAGCCGCTTAATGTCTTCTGCTGCGCGGTGTAGTAGTGCGGCCTTCAATACGGTATCGGGTGCCTTCTTCTCCATGTGGAGAATTGAGAAGTATATATCGCGCTGGAGGTGTGCTGGAAACCATGGCTTTAAGGAACTGGCTTTTTCTGCAAATGATCAAGTCAACTATCAGTATATATTTCGCAAGAAGAAGGCAGAAAATTGCAGGCAGGTTCTGGGGGTTCAACGTACGAGTCTTGCGTTTGCGGTAGAGGGAGGAAAATGTTGCGAGGGAGCCGACCAGGACGGCGAGATAGGCCAACGGGATCGTTAGACTGAGCCAGTCTATCTTGAGGAAGTCCAACATCTTGAAGTATGTTATCTATGGAGTAGGTATCGGTAGAGCAGCCGGTTTTCTTTTTGCAGGTCGTGTGTCCTCACGGCGCAAAGCTCGCTGCCCGATGAAGCTGTGAAGGGGGCGCGATCACACCGCCGTGGCGGTCAAATCGGCGTGTAGAGTGAAAAGCAGTCCAAATGCCTCTTGGTACGCAAGTAATCGACCTCGAATGCCGGTATGTGGTGGTGTTTTTGTCCTTCTCCAAACTGCGATAGTCGTGGATGGGATGTTGCTGCGGGAAAGCTGGAGATGCCACCTAGACCAAAGAAGGCCGCTGCGGCGTCACATGTTTCGATTACTCAACCTCCACACAAAGGTCAGTTCGCCAACTAACTAGGAACTATACGAAGCCTCAACAGCCAGCAATACAAGTTTGGTAGAGGAGAGATACTGGACTACAGATATAATGAAAGAGTTTTGGATTGTGTACATACTTTCTGTGCCCAATGGGGTTTTCTATTATTTCATCCGCAAGGAACATACCACCACGATAGCGACTCAGATTCCCTTCCCCCCAAGAGCAATTGAACATGGCAAAGACACAAGTAGAATGACGTATGTGACACATTAAACAGAAGAAATAGTAGGGTTGAGAAAGATGGGAGGTGAGGGTAGACTCCAACGCCAACAAACTCGCTGTACAGTGGAAAAACACAGATAATCTCATAAGCAAGAAACATTTGCATAGCAAGGTGAGAGACGAGGCAAGAGCAGAATGGGAAGTAATACAGGAGAAAAGAATCGGGGAAGAATCGGGGGTTAGGTCTTGGAAATATTTCTGCAGTTACAGCCGCATGTAGGCTACATGGCTATGAAGGAAAAAAGAAATCAATATACAAAGATAGATGCATCATGGCCTGGACTATCCCTTTCGTTGGAGTATATATCGTTATCATGTTCACTGGCGGCCCAGTTTTTGAGTTGTATCGACGTAGTTCTGGCTTGATTTTATATCATCAAGTGTTTCGCGAAAGGTATCCCTCAATATCATGGCAACTTCCTGCCTGTTCCAGTCGTTACGATTGACCCATAGGCAGTCCATAAGCTCAGTGTTGATCTGTTCTAGTTGCTCGACTGATAATCCTCGCGTCTCGGTGCTAAGTTCATCATGAACCTGTCTGTTGAGGATTTCATCCACCATTAAGTATGGCTGCGGTGACTCGGGTTGCTTTGGCTCACTGTTGATGAGGTTCGAGATACGGGTGGGTTCACCGTTGCGCGACGGAGGGGTGACAGGATTTCCATGTGTGTTAGCCCCTGAAGAACGGCTAGATGGGGCATCGAAGAGCGGCGGAGGGCCGACAGGATGTGGTTGAGACGCTTGGGAATGGCGGGGGTGTGATTGGCTACCATTCGCGTTGGATGTGGACTGCGAGTGAAGGAATTCAGCTACGCCACGGAGAGGTGTCAACTGAGAGGAAACCCAGGAGCTATCTCCTTGCTGAGTCTCGGGCAAGTGTTCATCACCCGAAGCACGATCGGGATACAGCGTAAGATCTGGCGCATCATGCATGGCTGATCCTATCAAGGAAGCATGGGGATTGGTATGCATGATATCAGTCGGGCCAGAGTTCTTTTTATCAGAAGTTGTTTGGGTCGTCGAGGCATCGTTAACATAGTCGCCGGGTTGTGATCCAGGGGCCATGGGCGTGATATTGCCCTTTTGTGACAACGTAGACAGACCGGACTGGTGTCTCATAAACTGCGAAGGTGCAGTGTATGAGTGTAATGGTCTCGGCTGTGCAGATGGGCCAAACGAACTGTTCTGAGTATTGTTCTGGTGTGTGCCGGAGGTGTGATCCGAATTGGACATCTGAACATCACCATCGCCTTCTGGCTTATGCAGAGGTCCGTTGCTGGTTGGAGGTCGAACGCTGTCGACGCCGCCATGAGGATGGAAGCCTGGAGTATGTCCATTTGTCAAAGATGGATGACCAGGGCCATATTTGCTACCAGGTGCCGGGCATGGACTGTTGAATAACTCGCCTAGTACCACGGGACCGGCCGATGATACATTGGACAGTTCAATGCTTCCATGCGCTATGTTCATTTGTGGTGGTGGGCCAGCTGGAGGCTTCATTGTGCCGTCGGCATTGGCTACTGGCCGCTTTATCTTCTCCAGCGCAGCCTTTTCACGTTCTAACTCTCGTGTGTATACCACCTCACACTCGGCCACCAGGGCTGGATCAGTATTGTCAATTGCACCTATGTCAACTTCAACATTCGCCAACAGTTCATTCGCTTTCAACTGTCTATCAGGGTCGCCAAGTTGCTTTGCATCCTTAGCCAATCGTTTGATGTCAGCTAAAAAGTCCTTTGGACGCTTGTAATACCCGTTGGATAATCGCTTCTCGATGGTGACGATATCCAAGTTGTAATAGAATTTGCCTGATGCAACTTCCCGCAGACCAGGGACGCCAGCTTTGTCTGTGTCCTTCTCGTAAGGCCTAAATGTGCTCCGTTGCTGCGGAGGTAGATCAGACGTGACAACATTCGGATCATCATCGTCATAAAGATACCGTATTTGGGACTCATCGACAACGCCCGTTCTGAATCGTTTATACTTCCGGATCTGATCCATGATCGGCTGTATCCTGATCTTCATGAGATTAAGTGTCTGTCGGTCTTTTCGTTTTTGTGCTTTTAGTTCCTCTTTTGTCGGAGCTGGTGGTGGCTTTGGAGGGGCCGGAGGAGCAAGCTCAAGCTGCTCAATCACTCGCTTTTTCCGGTTATCGGGGTCAGGAAAGTCCGCTGGTGATGTGCAAATGAAGTCGATAATAGGCTGGAAGAACTCCCGACGCTGAGACAGCTCCGGATAACTAAGGAAGTATTGGTTTTTCTTAGAGAACCCAAATAGACTGCGTACGATATCGGAGTTTGCCTCATATTCGGATTCCCCTTCGAGGATACCAAGTAATAACACAGGGTCTGTCGGGGGAATTGATCGCAGCAAGCCCATGAAAGTTGATATCACGGCATTTCCAAGTGTCTCATACCATGAGCGGATGTTCGGAATGCAAATAACACTGGGTTTGTTACGCTTGGCTTCGGCGAAGAGTTGTACCACAACAGCCTCGGGCGACCTGGTCGAATCACTCAATAGAGTCGGAAGGTCGAAGGACTGGACATGGATGCCCTCGAAGTGGTTCAGTAGGGCAGATGTAATGTACTGTTGTCCCATTCCGTACTCTCCGCGGATAAGCAGTCTGGGTCTGAACACCCGCGATCGATCGAACTCTTCTTGTAACTTCTCGCGTTTGAATCCAATGTCGTCATTAGGTTGCTCGAACTGTGCTTCTTCCAGGGCAGTAAGTGCTTTCCTCCTAGGGATAAGCTTGGAGATGCGTTCTTGGATTTCGCGCAGGGGTTCTCGTAGCAGTGGCTCAACTGTACTGTGAAGAGGAGATGCGCCAGAGGAGGCAGATCTCTCAGAAGAGGGAACAATCTTGTTGAGTGAGATCATGAAATCCTTGAAAGACACCTTGATCTTTTTAGGATCAATCAATAGCTTTTCCTTTGACTGGTATATCTGAGGATAAACCCGTTGTACGGCATTCAAAGCGGCCTCCGTGCACAACGCTCGTAAATCGGCGCCGCCATATCCCTTGGTTGAAGCAGCTAACTTGTCTTTGAATTCGTCTGAAAGCGCAGGCTCCCAGCCTCTGGTATTGATATCAATGATAGCTCGACGAGCTTCAACATTAGGAAGCGGGAAGTAGAATTCTCTGTCAAATCTGCCGGGACGGCGGAGCGCAGGATCGACAGAGTCTGGTCGATTAGTGGCGCCAATAACAATGACTTGACCTCGACCATCCATGCCATCCATCAAAGCAAGAAGGGTAGACACGATAGAGGAATGGATTTGTTCTTGCTTGCTGGATCGGACAGGAGCGAGACCTGAGTAACATATAATGTTAGCATAGATGCACTTAGTAGTCGGTATGGATGAGGTGTACTAGCTTACCGTCAATCTCATCAAAAAAGATGATACTCGGCTGTGTTCTCCTGGCCTCCTCGAACAGCAATCTCAGCTGCTTCTCGGCTTCACCAACCCATTTGCTCAGGGCATCCGCTCCTTTTCTCATGTAGAATGTCACCTTCCGCCCATCAGTGCTGACACTGGTAGCCAATGCACGCGCTAGAAGCGTTTTACCGGTTCCTGGGGGTCCATGGAACAAAACTCCTCGAGGAGGAATGATGTTTAGACTCTGGAAGACCTCTGGATAAAGCAGGGGTAGAGAGACCATCTCTTTCAACTGATCAATATGACCCTGTAAACCACCTACGCTGTCAAAATTGACGTTCGGGTTGACTCCTAGAGGGTCTGCATCGGCCAGAGCTTGCTTGTCTTTGATTTTCCCATAGTTAGCAGGCACTCCGGGGGCGCCTTGGGCTGGGTCAGGGTGCAGCTGGCCTGTCATGCCTAGGCCGAGACTGGGAGCAAGGGAGGCCGCGGTCATTCCGCCAGGGGCACCACCGGTGCCCTTGGAACGAGCAGCGAGTTCGTCATCTGAGCTATCACTGTCTACACCTCCATTGGCGCCCATGCCTGCAGGGCCCCCAAGTAGAGGTGTTGGCCCAGCACCGCCAAAGGGGCCATAAGTAGAGAACAGGGTTCGTTGCCATGTGCTCCCACCAGCACGTCCACCACGGCGTGAGGGAGATCCAGCTGGTTCAACTTCACTTTCTTCCAGCGGGAGAAGAAGTTCTGGACGGATGAGTCGGTAATCGACAGACTTTCTCGTTCGTCGTGGTTTGTCTTCGTACACAATATCGGGTTTCTTCCGTCGAGGCCGTGTTGATTTCAACTCTGCCAGCTCCTCTTCAATTTCACGGGCTTCAGACTCGGCACGGGAATGAGAATAGCGCTGCCGGTTACTACGACGGGTGCGAGGTTCATTGCCGCTGTCGTCCTTTTGCGGAGAAGCCAAGGATGCAGCTGAGTCGGAAAGCTCCTCTTCTTCATGACTTTCTTCGTTCGGTTCAAAGTCACTGCCATCATCTCCGGGTGGCTGGGATCTTTTTCCAGCGGTTCGTCTAGTGGATCGCCGAACTGGCTGGCTTCCCTCCTTTTCAGCTTGTGCCTCTTGTGCCTCTTCCTCAGCTGCCGGCTCCTGTTGTATTCTGTTTCGCCGAGACCTTGTTCGTGACACTGGTCCTTCATCGTCCTCGTCGTCTTCCTCGTCCTGCTCGACGCGGTCATGTTGAGACTCAGGAACAATGCCGTCCTCGCCCATTTCAACGTCTGGCTCCCCTCCATCTGCATCTTCGTCTGCGGGAGGGTGGGCGTTGTCAGAAGCTGCAACAGCCGGTGCATCCTCATCGAAACCTCCTTGAGGGTCACTTTCCATTATCTCGACTTGAGATGCACCAAAGCGCTCTATGTGAGAATCGTCCTCCTCATCCTTGGGTATTTTTGATTCATCCCCATCACCGTCTTCTTCCTCAACGTGAGATAGCTGTTGTCCCTGGCGTGTGGGAAGGGATTTAACAGGTTCTGGGCTGCGAGTACCCTGGCGGATCGTTTCGACATGTCGACCTGAGCCAGAGAGAGCCACGATATCTTCCCTGTCGTCGTGTGCAAGGCGACTGCTTCGCCGAGTAGACTGTCGAGTGCCTACGCTTATTGGATCTTGACGCTGGACACTCGCGCTACGACCACGGGAGCGTGTTGCACGGCCAGAGGGAGCTGGTTCTGCAGTAGTGGACTGTGTTGGTAATGGGAACTTGACGATTAACTTGCGCTTCTTCCCTTTCTTCGCCTGCAGATCCTCCTCTGCGTCTTTTTCCTCTTCCTTGTCCTCCAGGAGCTCGTCAATTTCGTCTTCGTCGGGAGATGATTCTGCGTAGGATACTTTCTTCGTAGCAACCCGTCTTTTCACGGAGCCACGCGCATTTCGCTCTGCATTTGGGTCTTCCAACTCATCCTCAAAGTCATCTGACAGGTCGTCCTCCTCCTCCGAAAGCTCTGTATCCTCGTCTATATCGTCATCCGAATCTCGCTTGCGCTTTCTCGATGCTTGCTTCTTCGACTTGCCTTTCGATTTTTTGGCTGGCCTGCGCGATCGCTGTTCCCTGTCGTCATAGTCATCGTCTTCTGGGTCGGACCGGTTGACGAGCTCTTCCAGGGTAGGTTCGTGTTTTCGAGGCATCTTGATGGCAGGAAGGAGGTCTCAGTAGCTTATGCGGGTAGTATTCTTTGACTCGGCTCGAAGACTGTGAATCAAAACCGGGAGGCCCAGTCACCACCACAGCGAGTTTTCGGCGGATACCGGGGGCAAGAGAGAGTAAATTCTCGGATGAATGACTTGCGTTTCCGGTATTACCAGCGCCAGCGAGCCTTTAACCTGGTGTCTGAGTGTGAATCGCTCTCGCGCAGAGGACGGACGAGGAAGGGCCAACAGCAGGCTGAAACTCGGCGCAAGGGGGAACGGCCACCCAGCGAAGGACCGCAGCAGGCTCCCAGTCGGCGACAAATACCAGCCAGCAGCAGCCCGTAGAACCTGTGCTCTGCCTCTGCGGCGTCCGCTGTCTTGCTGTCCGTGTCTCTGAAGCGTGCGTGCGTGAGCGAGCGAGCGAGCTGCTTGATTGTTGCTGTTCGTTCTGCTTGTTTCTGCTGGTGAGAATCGCGCGCAAGGGAGAAAACAAACTTCGATGCCACGCTAAGCCCAAAGCAGCCTAGCGCCGCTCCTCTCGCTCGCCCTGCTGCCTGCTCTGCCCACCGCCTTTGCCCAAAGAGGACCGGGATTCTGCCAGCCCCCCCAGAAGCTTTTGCGCATCACCAAAAACTAGCAACACAGCAACGCAACATCGAAACTGCGTTGGCTCGCCCTCGACTCGGCCCGCCATGCACCACTTTTTGGCAGCCCTAGATGGCCCCAGAACAATCCTCAGGCTAGTCTGCCTCCGCTAGCCACATAAACATTGCCAAAACAAACGCTGTCCGCGCCTCTGGACGCCCGCTCTGCGTCTCCCCTGAACCTCGTCGAGCTCGCCCAGGTCTCCCCTCTGCCCTGGATCGTCATGAGGCTCAAGTAAAGCAAAAGAAGCTTATCGCCCTTAGGCTTTTGCGGGAACGTGCGACCTCCCCGCCCGTTTTTCCGCTTTGGGCCATCTTACATGGAAGTCACGTGGTAAGGCTTAGTCATCTTGACATCAGGCTTTTGCATCGAGAAATTTTGATGGCGAGCGAGAAAAGGGAGCAAGCCGGGCACACACATATATATATATATAACATAAACACTGTGACGGCAAGATGACCTCAAATATGAACCCGGTGTTGCGGCTAAGAAGCTCGAAGCAGAGTGTCTCGAGGATATGCTCTCATCTTAATCGAAGAGATGTCGTCCTTAGCCACCGTCGCCTCTTTTCAACATCCCCATCCCATTCGTCGAGCACGTCGCAGGTATGAAGAGCAGCTATCCACTTAATAATATACTGTATGGATCAACCTGTTAATTACCTCGACAGGCTGCTCCCTTGACGCTGTCGTCATTCAAAAAGCCATTTTTCAAAGTCTTTCTTGGCGCAGTTCTCACTTATCAGATCCTTTATTATGGCTGGCTAAGGCTCGAGGTGGAAGAGACCCAGGCCGAGAAACTAAGTATTACATCCCATATTTCTAGTCTACTACAAAACTCAAGGAATGGAAATGCTGACAGCTGTGCAGAAATATTATCTGATTTACAAAATAAGGTCAAAGAGTTGACGCCCAATGAATCGTGATGCAGTGCTACTTTTTACATATTTTTTGCATATTCTGTACTTTTATACCCTCTTCATGCACAGTCTATCTGCTTTTCCCCTTCGTTTCTCTCCTATAGAGGTTGAATTTCTGTACTATTAGCTACGATGAAGCCATTGCCTCATAAGATGCGTAACAGTCGCACTTCTGCAATATTCGATAACTGGATTTTCATTCCAGCCGAATCAAAAAACAAAAAATGGAGCACACTAGCTATATATTTCCGTAAGAGAACACCGCTCTAACGACTACAAATACGCCAGACCACCGTGGAGCTTCTCAAGATCCGTCCGAATCGCACCGACATCTGCACCAACACGTCCGGCAATCTCTGCCTTCCTCTGGGCTCCCATATCAAGCCATCTTAGTAACAGATTACCGTCAATCATGCCACGCTGTCCACCCATACCATCGCTCTCAACAGCCCGGTAACCACGTGGATTCAAGCTACAAGGGTGTTCCAGTGCATTAACTAACTGCGACTGCAAAGCTAGCAGACGGCGGTAAGAATCTTCACTGAGTGGAGTAATTACTGCAATCGACCCTGTTTGGAAGGTCATGAGTATTTGGTATTTCGATGGTGGCAGTGAATCTGTGTCCATGGCGTCCTCATCGACAGGTGCGGAAGGTGTGTAGGCCCCATGTGGTAGTAAAGTCATAGTGGATGCAAAATGGCCAGTGTGGAATACGCTTCGATGTAGTAGGCGGTCACCCTTCGAAGAACTTGGGTCTATAGAGTAACGGTATTAGTTTCAGATAGGCTCTTTTTGTAAAATGCTTAGGATTCACCAGGAGTTTCCTACCTTCAGGGTCGTACTGCAAAACATGGAGATTGCAGTCATCGTCCGCAACTAAGATGTATAGTTTATTGCCGTCTGGAAGGAAGTCTGCATCCACGACAGCCAAGTTTTCATTCTCTTTGCCGAAAAGATCCAGCTTATATGGCTCCTCCTGTTTGTGCGGCACACATTAGTAAATAATGAATTGTATTTCAGGGACATAATGTGGAAGAATATGCTTACCGAGTACCCAATAAACCACAGTCCCTTGAATGCGTCACCGATAATACACATTCCAGTTCCTTTTAGCTCTTTGAGAACGTTGACGTAGCATTGGGTATCCTTGAAGGCTACGGGCAAAAGGCTCCCATCCTCCTTGAGTCCGCGCACCATGCACTTTTGGCCCTGTGCAACTATCAAAAATCCCTGTCCACCTATGCCCGACAAGGCTGTGACAGCACCCTTCACTTCTTCTTTGGCAAATAGCTTCAACTTCTTGCTCTTTTCGGGTTGATCAGGCTCTGGAACAACATCAATCACCTCGAAGACGCGGATGAATCCCTTGGGGACAATGTCTTCTCCCTTGACAATGGAAGAGCCTACTACAACCATATCTTTCCTCTCATGAGTTAATTCCGAAATCTCAAGACGAATAACTTCGATACATGTAATGCGCTCTGCGGGTTCGAGTTCATGGCTATTAAGGGAGCAGGTGAGTATGGGCGAAGACGCACACGGGTAAGTTTGCGGTTAAACAACTTACCTATCAATGGTAGACCAGTTTTTGGGTTCCAGAAGCTTAACAGTCCCTCGCTCCAGCTGTGGAAGGAAAGTAATAACTATAATGAATGGTCAGTAGCCGAGATCGGAAATAAAGTAAACGGGGTTTCCATACACTCGTTTCTCCATTCAGTATGCGACTCGTCATCTTCAGGAAGTTTGAAGTCCTCCTTTGCACTGGTGCCAATTACATAACACTCAGATGCTGACGAATAAACGATACTATCGACTTGTTCCCCAAGAGCGATCTTGCGCGTTGCCCAACCACTATCGAACCGTGTGTTCGAAGGCAACCTCGACATTCGAATGACATTCTGTTAAGCGTATCGTCAGTTTCATTTGGCAGGTCATACAGAGAAAAGGGGCTATACATCTTCATCAACATATGCAAATCCACGTTCACAGGCGGCAATGTTGAATCCGCTCAAGCTTTGAACAGCCTTACCACGAAGTCGTAAAACATGTGGTCGTGCGATTGCTGACTTCAGTATGAAGCATGGATTATGCCCGGACATAAACACTGTTTTATACCCACAAACGTCGGGTAATGCACGAAGCAGTTTGCATGACGAAGGGCTGCGGTTAATATCATGGTTCACGCCCTGGTCGGTTCGAGGGCCCATAACAACATGGTTCACTGCTTTAAGGAAGCGCAATCCGGAGTGTCCGCTTTCACCAGCGATGCGGTATGGTTCATATAAAACCAAATCATCGTGTTTTGTACGTAACTAATCTAAAGTTAGACAGAAACTTGAAACAAAAATTGTTAGATCGGTTAGAACATACTATCATATAGGGAGATTTGTGGATGGCATCTCCAAGGTCTGCAATTAAGAGTTCGGTTAATGTCTCTCGATTCACAGGTCGTCTTGAAGAAGATTCATATGGTAAATTTGATGGCAAAAGATTTAAGTTATCGACGCGGCATAATGGCTCTGAAATATTCGGGAGCCGGAATATCTACAGTCACTAATTAGCTTGCAATACTTACTGCTGTCGTTCAGGGAGGAGACTTACGGAAAGGTTCCCGTCACCATCTAGTAAGAACAGTAGTATATTAGGGCCCGCCTCATTTTCAATGTCGAAGTCAGAGAAAAATATATTCATTTTATCTTCGTACAAACAGCCGGAAACCCATTTCCCGGAGGCTGCTGAGCCTTGTACTTCAACCTCATCCAGATCCCCATTCTTATCCGTCTGTAGGATCAGGAGAGAGTGGTCGTCACGAATAGTTAACAGGTAGGGCTCTGCGAAGCTTGCCTGAATAACAGTACGCTCTTCGCTGGTATCCTCATCCCAGACGGGGTATATTTGGGCTAATCCAAGATCTATTTATATCAGGTATTAGTCTTCTTGTAGAAAGCAAAAGTACATGTTAATGCTTATGAACTCACTGTAATCATAACTTCGGATTTCTGTCCGCAAGACCTGAACAACTCTTGTGCCGGTAGCGAGTGTCCCTATGTCGACTGTGCAATCTTCATTAGGATTAAACTCTGGAGCATCTATTGAGTCCAAGCCGCTGCTTCCAACTGAGTATACGACTGACTCTTCCTTGTCATCACCCTTAGCCTTTGCCAGAAGTAGGTATTTGTCATAGCTCCGGGATAGCCCAGTATCTTTGGATTTGGGATCTACGACGCGGATGGACCACACTCCATACACATCGTCCATCTTGAGAGAATCAATCGTATATGGGTCTACCTCACGATTGAGAACGGTGAGACCGCCAGACTTTCCAAATCCTCGAGCTGCTACTAATTCAAGTGGAGCAGCTATTGCAGGCACGCTGTCTCGTTGATCCTTAGATTTTGATTTGGGTGGTTTTCCAAGTGTGATGTCCCTATACGGACCAAGGCTCCATAGTCTGTCATACGCTCGAAAAGTAAAATCGGCTGGGCTGTCTCCATTGACAACTTGCTTTTCCTGGGGTATACTGGCAGGGTTGACCGAATAAAGATCATCTTCATACATATCGTCGTCGTCGCCATCATCGTCCTGCTCCGCCTCATCAGAGAGATCGGCTGTTCCGTTTTCATCCACTCCATCGGCTGCTTTAGAGGGCCTCTTGGTTGTAGATGAAGGCCTCGACCAGCCGAGAAGAATAGAGTCTCCTTCTTCGCTTCCGTAAAACAGTTTATTGCGTCCAAGACTAGCAGAACACGAGGGCCTTGCTTTCGTTATCAAGCCACCGGACTGCTCTGTAACAAAATGGAGTGAGATTCCAGAAACAGACCTTCCGTCCACTTTGAACGACAAAATAGACATCCTCCCATCTGCTAAAATCAGTAGGACATCTCCTGTGCCGCTTCCTAATTGCTCAACAATGCAGCCTTCAAGTCTCATTTCAAGGTCTGACTGGTCAGCCATTGAGAACGCGGATGCCTGCCTGGCAAACTCGTTCACCCCCACAGCATTGGTTTTACCCGCTTGGTCAACGTGTACGAGCTCATTGGTTCCGATTAACAACGCTCCGCCAACTGGAGGAGGAAGCGGCACAATTTTAAATACGTCACTCGGCAAACGTGAGACAGTTAGGAGTGAGGTAGAAGCCCTTTGCTGCAGATCTAAGGTAAAGATGGAATATGATACAACGTCCTTCCGGTCGATAGTCAGGGAAGTCGATCTGGCAACTTGGGAATAAAGAATTCCAAACGTTGGCTCTCTGTATTCATGTAAAAACTCCATATGAATTGGATGAGTTAAGGCCGGATCCAGTGCCGCCATAGGCAGCACAAACGAGGGTGCGTACGGCTTATCATGTGCTGTGTTTCCAGGTGCCGATTTTTGGGCGTCACTAACCATATCTGTGGAATCATCGCCATTCGGTGTGGCATCATAATCATCCATGACAAGATCGTCCCCAGCTTGGTGAAAGGGTAAAATGGCTAAACTGTGGATTCCAAAATTAAAGATCGCACAGTTTCCATTAGGGTCGACCGTTAAGCTGGAAGGACAACTCCCCAGATCAGGTACCCACGGGCTCATATGGCTCTCCTCGCCCTCATAGTAATGGATTGAGATGGTACTTATCCCATGCTTCTCCGGATCCCACTCTATCAAACTGAGCTTCGCATTCCGGCTAGAGACAAGGATTGCATCTCCGCCGCTTTTAGAGTTCGAAATTCTAATCCTCTGAAGGCCTGTAATGGTACCCGGTACCTCATATTCTGCTGCTAAGACCAGCTTTGCATGCTGCGAACGGTCATTTCGACCTTTCTGGTCTGGTTGTGTGGCTGTTGTTGAGCCATAGGTAACATTAACCAACGAAAATACCTGCAGCAAAGAGGTCTTCGCTACAATGAGGTTATTGGAGTTTGCTGATATAAAGTGAGCAGAAGCAGCGTGCGTTACCCCTGATGGGAGCAGCAGCTCTGTATAGCATTGCATGTTGAGGGTAGAGTAGGTAGAGCTTATCAAACCACCATAACGGTTGGCAGGCGAAGCCCAGTGCAATATATTCCAATTAATGCGCTTTAATGAATCGTGTTCCTAATGACCTATACCCAGTCCATCAGGCGTACGATCAAGACACCCCAGGGTCGAAGCTGGTGTTTTGACGGATGATTGGACTGATGTTTGTCGTCGTTCTTTTCTGCTATTGACTTTTGTTGCCAGGAACGGTCACGTGTTTAGTTATTTCTCTGTCAGGATGTAGCTTAGTCATCTCGCACCCGTACAAGGGGCTGCAAATTTTTGTATATAACTACATCTTAGCAAGCTTATTATTATTACTACTAATAATACCTATATTATATTTGAATTACTTAAACCTATTATTTATCTTTATCTACTACTATTATTTTAATAGTTATAAGTCTAGCTAATACTTAATAGGGTATATAATAATATACTATATATTAATTTCCTTATACTAACTATCTTTATAGAATAGTAGTAATAATATTAATACTAATAGCTTATATAATCTTAATAAGATAAATAAAGATACTAGAATCTTTAATATTACTATTTTAAAGTCTAAAAGGGACTAGAATACCTAGTATAGAGTAATATATAGCTTTAAAAGGGTAAAAAAAGTATAGAACTTAGTAAAACTAGACTAGGAAGGTAAATCTACCTTCTAAATAAAACTAAAACTAATTTAGAGACTACCTAGGGGTATAGATATTAAGATAAGGGAAAAATATAAGCTAGATCTAGTAGAGTAGAAAGAGCTAATAGAATAGTATAAAAAGGAATATTAAGTATTAAATAAGTTCTAGAACTAATTAATCTTAAATATATACTATCTAATAATAAAGGAACTAGTAATAGAAGAATACTCCTATATTATTCTTAAGACTCTAAAGAAATACTTTTACCTAATAGAAAAGGATAAAAAGAGAGATATATAGAAATATTGAATATCTTTAATAAAGTCCCTATATATAAAGAATATTAATCTTTAATTTTAAAGCTAGAAAAATATCTACTATAATATAAAGAATCTTAAATTAATTAAGAAAAAATATATTATTAATAAATTTATCTAAACTAATAAATAAATAAACTATATTTATATAATAATATAGATAAACTAAAATTAATAAGATATCTTTAATTAAATTATAAATAAATTTTATAAATACTATAATATAAAGCTAGCTATTTATAAAATAAAATATTAAGTAGCTATTTTATTATTTATATCTTTATTAATATCCTCTAAGCTAATATTATAAGGCTAGCTCTAATATAAGAAAATTCTAATCTATATTTATAAAGCTATATATTAGTACTATAATTATACTTATCTAAATAAAGATATAAGAATAAAAAAATAGATAAAAAACTTTAAAGTAAGATAAAAGATAGATAAAGCCCTAAAGAGTAAATTTAAGAAAGTAGTTATTTAAAAAATATTATAAATATATAAAGCTTATTAAAAGAAGTTAAATAATATTAATTTAATAAATCTTATAGTAGAAAATAATATTAAAAATACTATTTTAAACCTCTCTTTTATTATATTTATTATATTAGATATTAATATATTCTTAACTTTATTAGCTTTCTTAATAATATCTAACTTCTTACTAAAAAATAGTATAATCTATAATTTAGTAGTAATAATATATATAATTAATAATAGTAACTAATTTAATATACTTAAGCTATATAAGGGAGTTATTTTAATTAATACTACTAAGATTAAAATATATAGAGTTAAAATAGTAAATATCTAGTTTATAATACTAAATAATAAGTAAAGAAAGGGATAATTTAAAAATATTTAATATATTTCTAATTTCTATACTAATTTAGTATCTAATTTATAAATAAAAAAGAAGGGGCTCTTCTATAATAGTAATGTTACAGACCATCTGCGGCACAGCTCAGATAAGTACGCTCATTGGAAGGACAAGGTTTCGGAAAGGAATAACCCCAGGGACTCCCTAAGTCACGTGATGACTAAGAGAGGTCCCAAATACCAAGACTATAGACAGGTTTAGTATAGGACCTCGACCGAAAGGTCTATAATAGAACCTCAAGGGCAAGGTCTAACTCGGGACCTCAGGACACAGGTCTATAATGGGACCTTAGCGGTAAAGTAGAATAAGGGACCTTACTATCTTATATATATAAGGGCACTTATCGTCTACCTTGATTGAGAGTTATCTTCTAATACTTATAATTAAAGCAGCCTTTATAGTAAGTCATAACTTTATTGTACTAATTAATATAAGCACACTTCTCTTTATCTATTTGATATCCCAAGCCACCCTTATACTAGACTTAATTAGTATACTAGCTTTATTACAGACAAGGAACTCAGAGTATAACTATAACACTAAGCTAGACTTAGAGCTACAATCTTAAAGCTAGATACTAAAGTATCTTTCTATAACTAGATAGCTTCATTAATACTTCGCTACTACCCTAACCTATCTATAAAGTACTTTAGTACCCTTTTACTAAGACGTTATCCCTTATACCGATAATCAACCTTT